>CM051269.1:47197853-47350353 GCA_027921565.1 Artemia sinica
TTCATAGGGGAACTTTTCAACTGAAAGTAAGGAGCAACATCAAAACTTAAAACGAACAGAAACTATAACGTATGTGATTAGGTTCGCCCCCTAATCAATACCTCGCTCTTTAAGCCAAAGATTTTTTTAGTACTTTCATAAGAGCTATTTTTTCTAATTAATGGCCTTTGTGATTAAGGGTCATTTTTAAAGAATTGGAACAAAATTCGAACTTTAGCGTAAAGAGCGAGGTATTGACTAGGGGGCGAACCCCCTAATATACGTATTGAAAATATATGAATATAGACGTTCGTTACGCAAGTTAATTCGTAAGTTACGTATATTTATTACTAATAAAAACGTTCGTAAATAAAATCAAAGAACTTTCGAGAAAGCGATTTAACCAAATGAAAGTAAAATTAATATGCCAATTCAAAATTAATATGCAAATTTTGTTTTAATTATTCATGTACGGTGAGCCAAAATCAAAACTTGCAGTAATTCAAAAACGTTCAAAAATTAAATTATAAAAAACAAGTTTTTTTTAACTGAAAGTAAGGAGCAGCATTAAAACTTAAAACGAACATAAGTTATTCTGTATATGAAAGGCGCCGTCCCCTCCTCAACACCTCGCTCTTTGCGCTAAAGTTAGACTCCTTCTCACAACTCTATTTTTTAAAACAATAAAGAACTTTAGCGTAAAGAGCGAGGCGTTGAGGAAGGGACAGCCCCTTTCATATACAGAATAATTTCTGTTCGTTGTAATTTTTAATGTTGCTCCTTACTTTCAGTTAAAAAAACTTTGTTTTTAATTTAATTCAGAGAAAGAATGACACATTTTGAGCTTCCGTTGACTTGGTCTGCAAGAGCTTTTCAGAGAAGTCAGCTAACGGTCTTTAAGTTTTGGGAATAACATAAATAAAAGTGAAGCATAACCAAATATATGTTTAATATATGGATTCAATAGTATCATTCTAAACTATAATTCTATTTGCTATTATTTATTCTTTTGTCATTTGTATCAAGTAGTTTGTAGTAATCTAAGGAGCGACTCGGACCAACAATAACCGAAACTCTAAAATAAGAAATTTCGAGAACGTTTTTTAACTTTTGGTTACTATGGGTTGTTGTTTGCTCTTTAACAGGTTGCAGCTACGGCTGCAACCATGATTAAAAAAAAGAAGTTTTTTTCTACTGAAACTAAGGAACAGCATTAAAAATTAAAACAAACAGAAATTATTACGAATATGAGGGGGTTCTCCCCCTCATATACGTAAAGAGCGAAACTGTAGCGTGAAGAGAGAGGTATTGACGAGGGGTGAGCTCCCTCATATACCTAATAACTTCTGTTCATTTTAAGTTTTAATGTTGCTCCTTACTTTCAGTTGAAGAAACTATTCTTTTATTTAATTTCTGCTCGTTTTTTTTTATAATGCTGGGAGATCCGGCGCCTCCTTCATGGAAAATTCCTTTCCCCCATGAAATATCCCCCACGGAAAATTCCCCCACGTAACCCCCTCCCCCCAACCCCCACCAGAAAAAATCCCCCCTGAAAACGTCTGTATACTTCCCAATAACCAATACTGGCCTATATGTAAACAATGCGAAAAATTCACAACTTGCAGCCCTTCCCCCGAGGAGTGTGGGAGATTAAGTCATCTTCAAAGAAATATTTATTAGATTTTTTGACTATGCTGAACAAAATGGCTATTTCAAAATTTTGATCGGGTGACTTTGGGAAAAAATAAGCGTGGGAGGGGTCCTAGTTGCCCTCCAATTTTTTTGTCACTTTATAGGGCACTAGGACTTTTAATTTCCGCTTGAATGAGCCCTCTTGCGATATTCTAGGACCACTGGGTAAATACGATCACCCCTGGAGAAAAAAAACAAATAAACTGTTCGTAACAACATTAAAACGAGTTTTGATGTTGCTACTTATTTTCAGTTAAAAAACTTGTTTTTTTTAATCTAGTGTCAATCAAAACGAACAAAATCAATTAAAACAAAAAACAAACAACAAGAGTAGTTTTTCAAAGAAAAGTGAAGAACTACATTAAATCAAAAATGATCAGAAATAAAGTCAAGTAGTTTTCAAGCGTAAAACTACCGCAAATTACCATCAATTAATAGATAAGACTCAAGACGAACAGAAATTACAATAAATAACCCAGTCAAACTAAAAACGAGCTGAGACTAACATACTTTAAATGTTATTTTTGTTAACTTCAATAAATCCGAAGTTATTCAGACTTTCAGCAATGAAAATAAACATATATATTTACATAGCTCGAAATAAGGATTGTTTTTCGTAAAGTGTAAGTTATGCACTGGTCTTAAGAAAGCACGGGGAACAGTAGCCCAATTCATCTTTGTTTCTGCTCGTTTAGAGTTTGACTGGGTGATTTTTTTACAATTCTATTCGTTTTAAGATTTCATTTAATTATTAATCGTCATTTTACGCTTGGGAAATTATCCAGGGTCGCCAACTTGATACATTCCACATCAAATGAACCTATTCCCATGTACCAGGACGCTATGACATAAAATTGCCAAAAAGTGATCCATTATGGAAATTTGGGACACAAAAGAGTAAAAAGGGATGCATTTTGTAAATTTATGACATTAAACGAAAAATTTCCCAACTGGAAATGTATTTTGGTAACAAAAAAATTTTACTTTTCAGTTTTCACCTAAGTTGTGTTTTTTCTTCTTTTTTTTAGCATTGAAGTTTTGCCAGAAATGTCGTAAGCAAGGATTTTCTCCAAAGTAAGGGATTGAATATTTATATGAGTTTCATGCTTTCGTGCTAAGTCATTTTGTACAAGTTTTTTTCTATGGAATTTTTTAATTTTATTAATTTGATGTTGACATTCCGCTTTGAAAGAGGTTTAAAAAGCGTCTTATGTTCAATAGTACAACTGGTACAAAAATGACCCTCTAGTTTTCGAAATTTTAAGATGGACTCATTTTGGCTAAAAATAAAACATTTTTGGTTATTCAGGTGACACATTCATGGACCAAAAAGTTGCCAACCCTGCCGAATATAAGGTTGTGGTCTTCGCCTCACAAAGATCTTCTAATTTGTGTTGTTCCACTGTAATATTCATATTATTCATTGAGTTAGACTGTTTAGCACGTTTTATAACTTGCCATGTCCCCTCCCTCAAATAAAACCTAGACCTTGAATTAAATTTCTATGTACTTGCCTAATCATGACTAGCACAAACACACACCAGTTTATAAGGGAATGTTTTAATTTCGACAGTTTTCCCAATTGCATTGGCTAATGCAAAAGAGATGGTCACTGAAATTTCATCAGTTTGATTTTAAGAGCTTTAAATTAGCAAAAGTAATGCTAATTTGATATTTTATTTCAAATTTTTTTAAATAATAATATTGAAAAAAACATTTTACACAATTAAACAAAACAAAATACAATAATATAAATGGAGATCTATTAAGAAACGAAAGCTATCAGACAATTATTATTAGGTTTAATCTTGCTAATAAAATTTTTGTAAATGTTGCTCAAGATTTTCACTTATTCGTCTCTTTGTGTCAATTGTTAACAATTTTTGAAATGTTGATTGGACAATAGGTGGACATCCCCATCTGTGTAAATCAACATATAATCATAATTTTATTTATAAGCCTCAGACTAAAGGCAGTCCTTTGAATAGGGTTGGCAACTGTTGCAGTTCTCTGTTTTTGTAGCCAGGGTTGCCACCGTCCTGGATTATTCCGGATTTTTTTCTGCAGTCTGGGATTTTGTAAGAAAACCAGGATTTTTTGGTAAAAACCGGGATTTTTGCTAAAAACCAGTGTTTTTTTCATTATAAAGAGATTTTCAACGATTTTGGCTGATAGTCTACTAATTTTTTTTTCTGTACGATATCACGACTATTCTCTGTTTTTGTTTGTTCCCTCTGGATTTGCGCTTGTACACTGGGGCAACGATTTTTTCGTTCGGGATTTGACTTTTGAAAATTCAACTCCAATGTGACGACGAGCTGCGAATTCAAAACAAAAACAGCGAGGATTTTCTTTTTTTGTCATTGTAGTTCATTTTGCCCCGTATAATGCCTCGGGCAAAGTTAATCTAACAAAAGGTAATTAAAAAGCGTACGGCATTATACTTATTCTGTTCAAGATGATTCTTATTTGAAAAGGATACTTCTGAAAGACGAATAATAGTTCCGCTGTCCGCTTCTTGATTGGCGAGACTTTTGCTAAACAGAAAAGCAGGTATGGTAAAAGGGAAAGGGACGTGTGAAGACGTGATAAAATGAAACTTTTACCGCTTGCCAAACCATATTGAATATTAGCCAGACTATCCATTTTCTGGAAAAATGGGACGGAAATCTTGGAATGTAGACAGATCTCCCGTCCCATTTTTACGGTTTCTGGGCAGGAAGAATCAGAAGGTCAGAAGATGGAAGTGGCAGTATGGACAGCTTTTTGGAAAAATGCCAGAAGAAGGAGACGATTAGACACGATAAGTGATAAATAAAATTAGTTGTCTAAGATTGTTTTGATTATAAAAAAGGTAAATTTTCTAACTGAAGCTCTAAATTTGTTTTCTATAGGTTTTCGGTCAGAAAAACAGATTTGATGAGGATAGTGCCGATAAATTTGTACAGATATCTTCTGAGAAAACCACCAGGTTTTTGAAAAAAACCGCCTAGTCTGGACGACTATTCCAGAAATTGGATAGTCTGGACGCGCTATATGGCTGCTAAGCGTGACGTCAATTTTTGGGTGGGAAATTCAAATAACGATGAAACGTGTATGCGTCGACACGTTTTCTCGGAACTTTGGTGAATTGCTTTGGCCTAAAATATTTGTCGTAGATCCTACTAATCCACCAGAACGTTTTCACAGAAATAATACTAGGAATATTGACAATCAGTTGTTAGTTACAACTAGAAACCACGTTTCACCGTACTTCAAATTACGCGTTTTGATTTTTACGTCATCACTGTGCAGCCCTATGTTGTATAGTCTAGAAACCGTCTCCGGGATTTTCCGAGATTTTTAAAGAAGAAAAATCGGGATTTTAATTTTGAGCTGGTGGCAACCCTGTTTGTTGCACTTTTTCGGCCATTGACGTACTGTAGCACGTACGACACAGAAAACTGTACTTTTCCATGAAAAGCCAAAAATTGTCGGACAAAAATACTACGTTTTCTTTGTCTTTTGGAAAATTGACTTTAATATGTGGGAAAAAAATTGCCAACAGCGACCTTTCTGTGTTCGTAACGTGACTAGAATATAGCGTCCTGAAAGATAACAAAAATACAATAAATAAGAAAAATGATAGAGAATAAGAAAAAAACAATCTGATAAAGAAGGCTCGCTACGAAGAAAACATACTGAACGTTTGAAATTGAAATTAATTAGTGCGCAGTGAAATTGATCCAATTTAACCTTATGTTTAATCACGGAACGAAGTAAAAACCCACAAAAAGAAGAGAAGCAAGAAAGATAAGCAAAAGTTTTTAAGCCTCAACATCAAAATTCTAGTAGGCTGTAAATGCTCGTGTTACGTGTTAGCTAGGTCAGCCTTAGCAGTTAGATGACTGTAAACTTTAAGTTTTGCGCATTAATCTAGATTACTAGTTTTTGGGGAAAAAATTTACTAGATTGGCATCCGTTTTACTAGATGTTGCCAAAAAAGTGCGTTGCCAAAAAATCGGGATTTTAATTTTGAGCTGGTGGAAACCCTGTTTGTTGCACTTTTTCGGCCATTGACGTACTGTAGCACGTACGACACAGAAAACTGTACTTTTCCATGAAAAGCCAAAAATTGTCGGACAAAAATACTACGTTTTCTTTGTCTTTTGGAAAACTGACTTTAATCATGTCACAAATCATGTCCTGGCTATGCCTTTTGCACATCAGAAACCAATCTGAGCTCTTTGGGAGAAGGATAGAAGTTCCCTAACTTATTGCAGTCAGAACATTAATCAGAGAGCGTCTGCAGTCTACATGACGACACAGTGCAGTCGTCATTTTCTATTTAAAAATACTTAAAAAGAAGAAAATTCAGCTTTAAGGTTTCAGTTAAAATTTTGTTTCCACATATAGGTAAAGTGTGCAGGCTTCAGACTTTGGCTGCACTGGTAATTTTTGTGTAATGATTTGTTTATATTTTGCCTGAAATACTAAAAATTCGAGTGAAAAATCGTAAAAGTCTTCACGCAAAACTATGATACTAAAAATCTGACTCGGTTTTTGAATTCAACATATTTAATCGTTCCCGAAAACTTCAGCTAACCCTTAAACTTTCGGATAAAATTTTATTTCCACCTAAGGATAAAGTGTTCACAGATGTGTTGGCTTTGGGTGGCTTGGTGCTGCACTGTGGAAGGAATTGTAGTTTTTTACTAGGCTAACATACCAATAAAGGGGTGACCCTTCTCGTAAGTATAGAATTTTCAACATAAATTAGCTAGAAGGAGATTGAATACATCACTTGATGCTGTTTTTTATGCTCATTTTTACTTCAATCATCGTTTTTTGAGGAAATTACAATTTAAGCCCTTAAAGGTAGTAAGAGGGTTCAGCGCATGGTAACCAAAAGTCTAAAAACATGTTTCTAAAAAAACTGTCTTGGGAAAAAAAATTGACATCTCGGTAAATTTGTAGTTTCCAAGATAATTTAGCAAGGGTGAAAATGAATAAATCGCTTGATATCTTTTTTATCAAACAGTTCATTGTAACGAACTGTAAGCAAGGAGCGACGCAGCTCAGTAGCAGCCGAAACTCTAATAAACGGAATTTTTATATCAATAGATATATCAAAAGAATTGGCTCATTATGCTGATTCGAAATATACAAGATTAATTGATGGGTATCTTATATATTTGGAATCAGCATAATAAGCCAATTCTTTTGATATGTGCATTGATATTGAAATTCCGTTTATTACAAGGTGTACCACTGGAGTCAGCATAGTTGAAAACCTTGTTCAGGGAAATTACAGCCCCCTACCTTGAACAACAAGGAAAATCACTTTTTCATGGGTAGCACTGATCTGTCTCCCGTTTTGTTTTGTTTTTTTCTTTTTTTCCAGGGCTAGCGGTTTACCAGAACATCATAGAGAGATGCTTAATAGCCGATTCAAAATCTACACTATTTCTCACATCTACGTGCTTTTCATAAATTCCACCATCCGCAAGTGCCATATGGCCCAAAAATGGCACATTATGTAGCATTTATCAAGGGGTGGGGCTAGCGGGCTAAAAGAGACAGATTTCTAATAGCTGACATAAAAGCTATTTTTAATATCTACGTTTTCTTTATAAACTCCACCACCTGCAAGTGCTAAATGGCACTAAAAATGGCACTATTGATGCCATGTTTCAAATGGAAATCCTAGGGGCTAGTGGGCTACCAGGATTTCTTAGAGAGATGTTTAATGGCTCATTTGAAAGCTATTGCTCATATCTACGGGCTTTTAATCAGTTTTGCCATTCATAAGTGCCAAATAGCACAATAAACAACACTTTTGCCGCCATCTCTCAAGTGAAAAAGCTGGTAGTGGGTTACCAGTATTTCTTAGAGAGATGTTTAATGGCTCCTTTGAAAGCTATTGCTCATATCTACGGGCTTCTAATCAGTTTTGCCATTCGTAAGTGCCAAATAGCACAATAAACAACACTTTTGCCGCCATCTCTCAAGTGAAAAAGCTGGTAGTGGGCTACCAGTATTTCTTAGAGTGGCGTTTAATGGTTCCTTTGAAAGCTATTGCTCATATCTACGTGATGTTTATAAATTCTAACGTCCGTAAGCGTCATATAGCACTAAAAACAAAAATTTTGATATCAATTCTTAAGCAGAAAAGCTAGGAAGTATAAAATGAAATCATGATTGTAATAATTATGGTCCAAAACCCGTAACTGTAGGTTTTCAAGAACACCTCTCGTATGTTCCTTCTCTAAGTCCCCTTGATAAGCTACGCAATTAAGGTACAAGCACTAATATATCAGATCAAATTATTAGAGGCGTGGTTCTGTTGGTAAAACTTTCGACTTCAAAATATCACCAGTTGATTTATTTCCACTAGTTTTATTGATATATGTTAAATAGGCTGTGAAATAATAATTTTTGTTCGTTTTAAGTTTCAAATTCGCTCTTTACTTCCCTCGGAAAAACTTTGTTTTTAAAAAAATTAATTATTCTATAGGAACAACACTCAAGTTCTTAGTTGAACAGAACCGGCTTCCTTCTGTAGTTTGTTTCATCTTAGCGTGAGAGAGTGTATATACACTATAATGTAGGTATATCTCAAATACAAATTTTATTTGGTATTTTGGTTAGGTTAGGTTAAATTAGGTTAGATTCGAAACCATTTATATAATGCGTTCTGGGGGGTCTGATTTTCTGGGACCTAATTCTTTGTTGTAGTTTCCATAATTTTGTTACTAAAGTATTTTATTTTCATTATTATTTAGGTATATTTCTTTAAGATTACCCTAACTTCACTTCTTGAGTGTTGTTGCTATAACAGATAAGTACTATTATCTCATTAAAAATATTGAAAAGAGGCAAATCGGTCCCATGTTAACATTGGAAAATATGTTTGGTAGCCCCTCCTATGTTCTTGTGAGTTGACAATACTTCCGCTAAGCTAGTAGTTGTTGGGATAATGTCAATGCAAAATTGGGGCTATTGAGAAGAAAATACTACACTATAAAATTCTGAAAAAAAAATCCAAAGAAAAGTAAAATACTTGCTTACATCATTCCTAAAAGCGCTTCAGTTTCTTTAACCTCCAAGCCCCCTGCCCCCATATCAATGTCCAAATATGTAGCCCACACAAAGTGACTTGGGCCATAGTCAGAGATTTTTTCGGGGGAGGGGGTTACAAAAAAAAATTGAAAAGTTTGTCTGTAAATCCATTTTGTTACGTTTTTACGAGTCAAACAAAAATTTTGGGGTGGGGATCAAGCCATATGCAATATATGGTATTTGGTACATTTTACACAAAAGACCATACATGGTATTTGGTCTTTTTTATCAGTCTGTATTCGTAAATGTTTCCTTCGCCCTTATAAGTCAAAAGAAACTGAAAAAAAACGGAAAAGTGTACTAAAAAAGCTATTTTCTGGGTAAAAACAGGACTTTTCTATTTTTTGGGGGGAAAATATGACAAACAGAAACCAATTTGTATTTTTTCATTTTTTTTTTTAGTGTTTCTGTTTCTGCTTCATCTTACAATTGTCATTTTTTACCGTTTGTGGTCCAGACAAACACAAATACAGATACCAAACCCAAGTCTAAAGCATGTTTCCTCTTATCAGTAACCTTGATCAAGGCAAAGGCCGTATCCAGGGGGAGTTAGGGTGAGCCCACCTAGTTTTTGCATCAAACACAGGTACAGGTATCAAACCCAAGTCTAAAGCCTATTTTCTCTAATCAGTAACCTTGATCAAGGCAAAGGCCATATCCAAAAGGGGGGAGGGAGTGGGTTGAAATGTTTGTCCAACTCGTAAAAAAGTAACAAAAGTGTATATGAGCAAACTGTTTATACATTTCTCAATTTTTTTGTGTCAACACCCCCCCCCCCAACAAAATCCTGCATACGGGCCTGATCAAGACCACATTTTTTTAACCGTTTGGAATTAAGAACTTCTGAGTCCTACTGAGTCATATTCTTAGTGGGGGCCTCCCCAAGGCCACTCAGAGCGTCCCCAGGTGGCGGATAGGGGAACGTCCTACAGATATGTAGGATACCTTCATAGAAGGCGCGGACCTAGGGGGACCTAGTTCCTGGGGGTCCATCATTAAAAATGGGACATCCTCGCCCGGGAGTTTGAAATACAGGCGGAGGAGGAGGAAGGCCCCTCTGATGTACACCATGCAGGGCCCACTGACGTGTGGACATGTCCTGGTGGTTACACACCTTCCCCCAGCAAAAGTGGAAAAATTGCTTGGCGTCGCAGACCACCAAACAGGAAGATCCCTTCCTAGAGAGACAACTGTGAAGGGCAGACGATCCAGCTGCATGGATAATGGCCTCTACTAAGGGGTAGAGAGGAGTGGCTTACCGCTACCCCGACAAATTAGCCATGAAACTCCTTCTCTTAAATATAAATGATGAAAATGGCGAATAAGAAAGTAAGAACTGATGCTACCGCGTCCAGGGTAACCGACGGTATGAGATCAAGAATTGCAAATTGCGAGAATGATATTGTTGATAATGATGATAATAAAAATGATTTGGTTACCGCGTCCGGGGCAGCCGACGATCATTTATCCGATTTAACGAATCTCTAGTTGGAGAAGACTTCGTTTATCCTAACCCCAAAAACATATCTCTCACTAGGAGCGCTAAAGGTACGCACATTAGCCAAACCAGGAAAAAGGGAACTAGTCCTAAACGAGATGAAACGTTACCGCTGGGACATCGTTTGACTATCTGAGACTCACCTTCCCTCCACAGGAATAGAAAAATAAACGACATCACGCTCATCAAGTCTAGAAGAAGTGATGGAGTTCACCACCTTGGTGTCGGTTTCCTACTCTCCTAACGAGCCAAACAGTCTTTTCTTGCCATCCATCCTGTCTCTGAACGTATTATCACCACTCGTCTGAAAGAATCCATTGCCAACATGACCATAATCCAATTTTACGCCCCAGACTCGTCCCGTAGTGACCAAGAAGCTGAAGAATTCTACAGCCAACTCCAACACACCGTTGACACTGCTCCCAAGAAAGATGTTCTGTTCGTGATTGGGACTTCAACGCCATTGTCGGGCACTCAAATGATGGACTTGAAGACGTCATGGGCAAGTTCGGGCATGGACGGCAGAACCACAAGGGTGAAATGCTCATCGACTTTTGTCGGGATAACGAACTTTTCATAACGAACACCATGTTCCGTCATAGAGAACGAAGGGAAGTTACTTGGGCATCCCCTGACGGCTGTACTGCAAACATGATTGAGTACATACTTGTCTGCAAGCGATGGAAATCATCAGTACTGAACACAGTACACACTCCATAGCCGGTGGCAACTTCAACCCGGACCACGTTCTAGTCATGTCTGAGCTCTGTTTGCGCGTTCGGAAGCCCCAACAGCCTAAGAAAAGCTTCCCAAGATATCGTGTCGACCTGCTGAAAAACATAGAAACAAGGAACAGGTATAGAACAGCACTCTCAAACAAGTTATCGAGAATCCAACCCATGGAAGCTCCAACAGCAGAAAAAATTGACCAATTGGTCGACGAAACCGCATCCATCATCAGAGAAACTGCTAGTGAAATCCTGGGAATTCAGACCCATTCGGATAAACCGTGGATCACCCCCGAAATTATTGATCTATGTGTGCAGAAGCGCGCCCATGCTAACAAGGTAGATCGACAAAGCAAGGACGAGTACAAGAGAATGAAGCGCCTAGTAGAAAAGAAAATCCGGCAAGCTCTACGACACCACGTCAATGAGAAATGTCGTGAGTGTGAAGAAGCCTTTCAAAAAAGTAATAGCCACTTCATGTACAAGAAAATCCGTGAACTGTCAAAAAAGAAGTCCTCGGCCGCTCCTACACTGTTAGATAAACACGGGCTCCCAATCACGGTCTCCGAAGGAAAACGAGAACGATGGAAGGATCACTTCAGCAAAAACTTAACCCCACAATAACGCCCGACCCGAATACCTTACTATCTTTCCCACTACCGAAGTACCCAGTAGACCCAAGCCCTCCTCCACTAAGAGATGAAGTACTCTCAGCAATAAAATATATAAAAATTAATAAAGCCACAGGACCGGATGGTATTCAGTCAGAACTATTAAAAGCAGGCCCAGAAGAACTGGTCGATATCTATCACAAAGTCATAACAAGTGTCTGGGAAACGGGCCACTTCCCCAGATCTTGGGCGAAAGCCACCATCGCCCCCCCTTTTTAAAAAGGGCGACTGTAACAACTACAGACCAATAAGTTTAACTAGCCAACCGGCGAAGAATCTTACAAAAATACTCCTTGACCGTCTGAAACCTCTGAAAAACCATATCTTAGAGGAATACCAAGCAGGCTTTCGAAAAGACCGCTCTACCATAGACCAGATTTTTTCCACTCGGCAAATGATGGAGAAGTATATCGAGTTTGCGAAAGAGCTGCTACTACTCTTCATCGATTTCAAGCAGGCTTTTGACTTGATATGGCGAGATGGATTATGGCACATCCTGCTACACTATGGAGCCCCTGAAAACATAGTAATCCTGATAAGAGACATGTATTCACATTTCGTCAGCCAAGTCCAGACGCCCGAGGGATTGACAGAGGAGTTTCTGACATCAGCGAGTGTTCTTCAAGGTTGCCTCTTGTCACCCCACCTCTTTAACCTACTCCTCAACGCAGCGCTATCATTTGCTGAAACTATTGACGGTGCAGAGATTGGAGGGAAGCTTATCGATAAACTGGCATACGCAGATGACATCGAGAAAATCAATAGTCAAGAGTATCTACTCCAAGCTGACACCGACGAACTAGTGTCAGCAACCGAGGCCTTTGGGATGGTCTTTAATACAGCCAAAACCAAGGTTATGCCGGTGTCTGGAGACCCTGATTCAAGAAACGTGCAGCTAACAATAAAAGGAGAGCCAGTAGAAAATGTTGACTCGTTCGTCTACCTAGGAGCCTCCTAACTTCTGATAAAGACTGCTCAAAATCGATCAAACGAAGACTCGGCCTGGCAAGCGCCAGCTTCAAAAACCTCTTTTCAATCTGGAAAAACAAGACTCTGTCAACTTCTCTGAAGGTGCAACTCTTCAACTCTCTCATAATCCCAATAGCTTTACACTCAAGTGAAACTTGGTCAATAAAGGCTGATGATGAGTGAAGAATCTCCGCTTTTGAAACTAAATGCATTAGACGCATTGCGGGATTACCTATATTGACCGAGTCTCAAATGAAGACCTCCGAAAACTACTCCGGTGTCCCCGCACCATCATGGACCGGATCAGAAGCCAACAACTCCGCTGGCTTGGCCATATCCAGCGAATGTCGGCCAACCAGATTCCAAAAATCACATTCGAGGGACGGGTTCACGGCACGTGCCCCAGAGGCCGACCTTGTAAAAGATGGACCGACAATTTCCCGGCCCATAACCTCCCCCAGCTACTTCGTCTAGCGCCAGACAGATCGAACTACCGTCGCGACATCCATTATTTGCTCAGAAAAGAAGAAGCCCCAACACAGCCACAAAGGTCGGACGGGACTTAATTCAAGTAAGTCAATTAAGAATACTCTGCTAATTAGTTTTGCACTCAACAAAGTGGCTACTGGCGTAACCAACATGATATGACTAGCATCATTTTGGCAAAAAATAGGTTCTTTAAATTATTTATTTTCTTAATTTTAAAACAAAGGAATTTGTAGAATAATAGTTCCAATTGCTGTCTTCACAGTTGACCATCACTTTCAGTTTCATAGACTGCCATTGTAAGTTTTCATAAAGGTATAAATAATTTACTAAATAATTATAGAGACAATGAATGACATTTTTGATTCTAAGCTTTTGTTTAAAAAATAATATATTGTAAGGATTTTTAAGGACGGACTTACTGGATTTTCAAACTGTTCTCTCCTTCGATCTGAATCACCAAAAGGAAATCCAAATTTGGAACCTAAAAAACAATAACCTATAAAAAATAACAAAACGCATTTAACATATATATATATATATATATATATATATATATATATATATATATATATATATATATATATATATATATATTATATATATATATATATATATATATATATATATAATATATATATATATATATATATATATATATATATATATATATATATATATATATATATATATATATATATATATATATATATATATATATATATATATATATTATATATATATATATATATATATATATTATATATATATATATATATATATAGGGCATGACGGTCATTGTGTGCAAACAAGTCTGGAAGGGCCCTCGTATAATTTTTCACTTAAGGTCGAGGGATAGTCTTGGTTACTGTCTCTCAGTGATAGTTAGCGATAGAAAAAGTCAGGCATTAGACCAACCCAGAACCGTTGGGATTGGAGGCAGAATTTCGTTTCTCTCTGTGCTGGATCACTGACGAGATTTATTAGTCAAGTAATTTAGTCGGTATTTACCCTCAGGTAAAATTTTTGGAATATGGCTTGATTCTTCTTTTCTTATACTAGTGAAATAAATGTTACTAGATATAAACTTACTAAATTATTTAAACGGTACAGGGAACGGGTGGATTAAACAAAGTTTAAAGCAAAATGTAAAAACTTCATTAAATATATGGGGAAATGGGCCCAGAGAAACCCAGCAAACATGCGTGACCTTTTTTACCGATTAATCTAGTGGTTTGCAGTTCTATGTGTGAGTGTTTTTCGTCACCTCCATGTCTGAGCCTCCATGCATCAGCAAAGCTTTTTGTGTTCAGCATTGCCTTCTCTTTGTTTTAGCTTTTTTTCTTCTTGTTTTGGTTTCATATTATCGTTTCACGGGAATGAAGTTTTAAATTCAAATTGAATAAAAGTGCTTTCTATCCCTTAATAACAAATTCCAAGTTTTTTTATCTCTCCTGGTTGTACAACTCGGCTCTATGAACTGAAAAGTAATTCCTTTA
Source organism: Artemia sinica (assembly GCA_027921565.1). Classification (NCBI taxonomy): domain Eukaryota; kingdom Metazoa; phylum Arthropoda; class Branchiopoda; order Anostraca; family Artemiidae; genus Artemia; species Artemia sinica. Next base: position 47,212,477 of record CM051269.1, read on the forward strand.
GTTGTATTTAAAACTAACTATTTTGTAAAAAAATATACTGCAAATAGTTAAAAGTTATTACCTGTCCGTGCCAACCCTAATTTCACATTTTCTTAACTTAACCAGGGAGAGAAAATGAGGTTTATACGTAGTTTGCAGAAACAATTTTGTTTGATATTTCATACCAAAAGAAAACTAAAAAAAAAAAAATTACAAGTCTTGTATAATAATGTAGCTTCATTTGGTATATTACATAAGATATTTATCATAAAACGCGATTCATTTTGGAAATATAAGCTGTAAGGCAGTTGTTCAGTTAAGTATACTAAGGTTCTTTTTTTCTCAATCCTGACCGGTTTCCCTGCTCTCAATAAAAAAGTATGCCTCTGCCAGATGATAATGAAATGACAGTAAATTTATTGATCTAAATGCACTAATTGGCCATGGTTAATACTACAAAAAATTTACTTTTATAATTATGAACAATAATGTATATTAACTTCAGAATCAAAAGAATACTACAAAGATACCTTGGGCATCATGCCCGAGCAGACTAGCCATCTCAAAAACCTGATCTCCAAAAAATACTATTCCTTTTATATAAAATTATAAATATTAAGATCCTCCCTTTCAAGCAGCACCGGAAAATAAATCCCCTTAACGCTTCAATTTCTTGCAAAGGCCCAAAAAATATATAAATTTTCTCCACCAAGGCAGTATCCAGGGAAGGGGTTTGACCCCCCCCCGTCCAAAAAAATTTTCTGATTTTTAAAACTTAAAAAGATGCATATAAACAAATTGTTGATACATTTTGAACTTTTTTGTAACCCCCCAAACAAAAAAAAAACTCCCCGAGAAAAAATTCCCGGATATGGCCCTTTCCTCCACAAAATGAACTTTAAAAAAGGAACTTCGTCCTAACTCTTCCCAAATATTTTCTCGATTTTCCCTTCTTTCCAAGAGTAAAAAATTTCCTCAAACCAATACTACCCACTTAAATTTTTCCTTAGTATGCTTAATCTAAAAGTAAATTTTTCCCTTCCTATATTTCATCAATCATAGATTACACAAAGAAGGAAAGATACCAGGATATATGTCGTTTCCGCTCCTTGATCTCAGGGGCGGATCCATGATTTTTTAGGGGGGGGGGCAAAATAGGTTGATCCGATAAACTTGCATTATGAGCAAGTTTAATTAACGCAACTTGAGTTAATTAACTAAATTACTTTATACTGCACTAGGGGGGGGGCACCCCCTGGATTCACCACGGCTTGATCTCATGGTTCTACAAGATAAGCATACATGTAAGTATGCATCAGCTCATATACTGTTTATCAGCTTCTTAATTTCCTGAACCACCTCCCTCAAAGTCAAAATCAAGGTCTGCTACCTAACTAGCCCCTGAAAATAAATGTAACTTAAGTCTTATTATCTTTTTTATCAGTTAAACATAATTATCTTACTAGCTATTAACTCATGCATGCCTTTTCATTTTTATAACTTTTTATTTTTGATTTTCTTATGTTCACGTATGTTTAAAATCCATAAATTAACAAACTAAATATTCCTTTGTATGTGAGCACTAAGTTTTCTGAACAAAGACGACCCCTGTCTATGGACCCCCCCCCCTCCCTTCCCAATTTGATAAAATGGACTAAAGGGGTTTTTTGATAACCCATCTTGAAGAAAGTAGGAAGAACCCGTTATTTTGGGTTCCGGACGAAGGAATTAGGTACCCTCAAGGATTACGTTGAATTCCTCCAGGTGGCTGAAAAAAAATGCAAGTATAAGTGAAGCTATGTCTTCATTGTGGCTTTTTCAGATGAAGCACTGGTGCTTTTCGACTTTTCCGGCAGCTCTACTTTCCATTGGGCTTTTTAAGGCTTGAAATTTGGGCTAATTAGATCAGAAGTGGCTTTTTTCGGAAAGTATCAAATCTGATCAACAAAAGCTGTTTCGCTTGCCCGACTTGGCCGAAAAAAGGCCATAATGAAGACAAAGCTTAATCTTACATGTTAGATAAAAATCGTTTGCAATTTCGGAGCTCTAATTGATGGAGTAATCTAGAAGATATTAATAGTTATAATAGTTTACATAAAGCAGGCCGCTGTCACAGCATTTTCACGGTACCCGAATTCAAACCCACAGTTTGAAAATTATCTATTCAACTTTGAAAAATTATCTATTCAAGATTAAAATTCATATACTATATAAATCGGTCTGGTTTCCAATATTTGATTTTGTTTCTTTGCTTTCTCCTAATTATGCGATATGCTAATAATTTGCTGTCCAATCTCACAAAAAAGAATGGCAATTCTATACCGATAAATTTGCTGTGATTTTCGGCAACTGAGATTTTTGATCCAGGGATCGATCATTCTCTATCATCAGGTGTTCAAAATGGAGAGTCACTTTTTTCAGACACAGGTGAGAAACTTCAACCTTAGCGTGCTTCCTCAAGCCACAACCTGGGTTCGCCGCCCCGTGAACATTATTCGAAGTTGGCAACCAGCGACTTTCATCATTATGCAAAAAATGTTGCTATATAATAATATATAAAATATTCTTATTGTTTAAAAAAGAAGAGTGACTCACTTTTCTTTAGAAGTATGAAATCAGAATTGAGAAGTATAATTCTTAATCTTCAGAAATCATTAAAAAAAAAAGACTTCACCCTCTCGGGGAAAAAATAAACAATCAAGAAAAAACACAAATAAGTCTTCTTCCTTCTCGGCAAGAATACAAATTCCACTTTTTTATAGATAGGGGTCAATGGCCCACTTGGGGCTCTTTTTCCCATTAAAAAAAAAAAAAAAAAAAAAAAAAAAAAAAAAAAAAAAAAAAAAAAAAAAAAAAAAAAAAAAAAAAAAAAAAAACAGCCAGATTTTAGCTGTTCATTGCCGAAAACTTTGTTCAAAAAATAACAGCCCTCCTACCTTCAACAACAAGAAAATCACTTTTTGCATGGGTAGTAGCACTGGTGTGTCCTCTTTTTTCTGTTTTTTTTCTGCTTATCAACTTATTATCGTTGTTGCTCAGTCTTTTAGTTTTATTGATTTTCTTTGTTCCTCATTTGTTCGTACGAAAAATTTTTAAAGTTGAATTTTCCATTTCTCCCCTGACATTCACCTAAAAATGACATGTCCCAAGCGGAATTTTTTTATATAGAAATTCCAACAGTAACTACTACGGAAATTTCAACGGTAAATATTTCTACTGTTATCAGTAGTTGTAGTTGCCAGCTGCCTGGTAGTTCAAAAATAAAAGAAGCAGAATAAAATCGAAAATATACTGAAACCACGATTTTCGAGTAAAATGTGCCGTAGGAGCTTTTTTAACTGCACGACAAATGCACTGATTTAAGGAACTAATTTTGCAATCACCTCAAAGACACGCCAAGACGGTGCAAATTTACCCCAACTCGAGACCCTGATTACAAAGTAGCTACGTAACATGGAACGTGTTTACGAAATAAGTGAAAGCTGTTGTTTCACAAACAAGATTCTGCGTTCCAGAGGTATTCTATCATAACCCGGTTGAACTGGTTTTACTTCTTATAGTAACAATAAATGGAACTGGTGATTTTGGAAAGTATAACAAAGTGTTGATATTATTAAAACAATTTCAAAATTGAGCTTTGAAGGAATGATAATCAATTTTCAATATCCTACCTAATATATAAGTGTTTTCGGATGTTTAATATTTGTTTAAATCTTTAAATGTAATGTTTAAATGTTTAGCGTCATGTTTCTATGTTTAATAAAAATATTTAAATCTTTATAAAGATCAAAGGATTTTTCCAAAATGATGGTGGAAATTTTCCTGAAAAAGATTACCAAATTACTGAAATACTCGAAATTACTAAGACCGTTTTTTTTTAAAGGTATGCACCTAGGAAATATTCAGAGATGCTATAGCAAAAATTGAAAATTGTTAAAAAACATCTAGAATTTCGGTAAATAGTGAAAATCTCAAAATTTTTGGGAGAACCGAGATGAAAAGGTCCCTCTCCATACATAAAAAAAAAGAACTGATTTTTTTTTGTCCGTTGAATTTTTACTGAGCTGGCGTTTTGGTTGGTTGAGTTTTTAGTGGATGAAATTTAGCGTAGTGTGGATTTTGGATTTTGCGCAAGTTAAATTTAATGCTGGATAAACTAGTCAGGTTGAGTATTATAAGTACTGCCTGCATAAGCAGCAGTAGCAGCATAGACAGCACTGCCTGCATAAGCAGCATTTTATATGAGACGTTACCTGTGGCTGTTGAAATTGAAATTCCAAAGTGTTATCCTGTCTTCTGCTTAACTGTGGAGTTATGGCTCTCGCTTGAATCCAGACTTGTTAGGTAGAAGAGGGAATCTTGGGAAGTTCTTCAGCCTTGGAGCCCTAAACAGAACATAGGCGGGCCTAACTTCCTGAAAAAAAATGAACATAAAAGGAATATATCACAACTGACCTCTTAAAAGCAATAAGAAGAATCTAAACCTGGTTGCCAAAGGAAATTAAAATCATCGGTACTTTCCCATTATATGGGCACTTCTAAAACCAGTCGCGAAAACCCAAGGCATCCACTCAACAAAAGCAAAGATTTGACGCTATCTGATGGTGTATAAACAAGTATTTAGGGGTTTCTCACTCTCGGAACTATATTTAAACTGTTGTTTTTTCGGGTTTAGGGGGGGAGGTACCAAGGTTAGGCTAGATTAGGTTAGGTTACGTATTTAATATTTGCAATGCTTTACCCCCCCCACCCCCTATGTGCAAATATATACCCAAAATTTGTTTATAAACTATTATATTTTCATCCTACTTTGTTTTATTTCATTAGCATTAACCAAACTTGACTTTTTATAAGTGCCCATATAATGGGAAAGTATTAAATCATCAATGCTACCTGCTACCTGGGTATTCTACATGTGATCATAATGCTCCTGGGTTGTTTAATTCAATATAATTACATAAAGCTATTTGTGGCATAAGTGAGGCCGTATCCAGGGGGGGGGGGGGGGGGGGTAGGGGCAGGTGCGTAGCACCAGGATTTTTATTAGGGGGGGGGAAACATTTTATTCGAGCGCTACTGAAGAAAAGTTACCATTTACCGAAGACGCTACTAGGTTAAATTCAAATATTACACAATACATAATAAACAATAAACACACATTAAATAAACATAAAATTAAGTACTGGCGATCAAGCTTTGACTAAAATTAATTAAAAAAAATTTCCACAAAATAGGTTTTTCAAAGAAAAGTACAGAACTCCATTAAACAAAAAATAGCAAAAATAAAATCAAATAATCTACCAAGCGTGAAACTACCACAAATCAGCATCGATAAATAAATGAAACCCAAAACGAACAGAATTACAATAAATAACCGAGTCAAACTCAAAACGATCAGAATTAACATAATTTGGGCTCAAAACCCCTATGCCTTCCCAAGGGCAGAACAAAATTTGCACTTTGCTGAAAAAAATATAAATGTTTTTACTTTTATAACTTTAATAAATAAAATAATATTAACATTTTGATTACTAAATATCAGTATATGTATATTAAACTGACAATGCACATTCATTTGTATTTTTTTCATTAAAGTGCAAATTATGTTCTGGCCTTGGGAAGGCATAGGGGTTTTGAGCCCAACTTATGTTAATTTCTGCTCGTTTTGAGTTTGACTCGGTTATTTATTGTAATTTCTGTTCGTTTTGGGTTTCATTTATTTATCGATGATGATTTGTGGTAGTTTCACGCTGGGTAGATTATTTGATTTTGTTTTTGCTCTTTTTTTGTTTAATAGAGTTCTTTACTTTTCTTTGAAATCTTATTTCGTGGAAAAAGTTTTTTTAATTAATTTCAGTTCGTTTTATATTGACATAGTCTTTTCAGAGAAAAAGAAAATACTACTTTAAATCTTTTCGTTTTTTTAAGAATTTTATAGTTTGGCCTGCTATTTGTATGCTGGAGAAAAATTTTAAGCAATTTTTAACAACCTTAACCCTCTTAAAAATCTGGACACAAATAGTAGTGTTTAATTTAGTTTCATACCTCCTCTAGTTGACCTGGACTGGAAAACTTGATACCATTCGCAAAAATTAATGTTTAATTTCTTTGATAGATTGGATACATTTGCGCTATTTTGATTTGGCTAAATTTTAAGAGCAGAAGTAGCCCCGAAAGTTTGAACATAATGCCCTCAGTCGTTCTTGGGATACTGCTGAGATGCCTTATTGGGAATTAGCATTAACACAGTGCATTTGATTTAATCTTATGGCAACATTTAGTTTTTAAACATAAAGTCAAATGGGAGGGTGGGCGTGGGAGGGGATTATGTTCCCTCCGATCGCTTTCGACTATTAAAAAGGGCCCTTTCTATTTTCAATCGAATGAGCCCTTTTCGATGTTCCTACGACAATTCCTTCGATACAAAGTGCCCTGGTCTAAACAACAACAACAACAAAAAATAATACATTATACCCCCATCTATACTATGAAATGTCAAGCCTTCCAATCACTTTCTTATATGCGTTCTTATATGCCCTCAGGGCATAACTTAAAACCCTTGCCCCGAGGGTTGTGAGCCTTATATGCCCCCAAAACCTTAAAAAAAACCTTATATGCCCCCAGGGCATAAGTTACAACCCTTAACCGAAGGGCTGTGAGGGTGTTTGTCATCCTCTAAAACCTAATTTCCAGAACTTTCAACTACGTTAAACAAAATGGCTATCTCAAAATTTGATTGGATGTATCTGGGAAAATGGTGGGCGTGAGAGAGGGGCGTTAGTCTTTCTCCAATCACTTTCAACGATTAGAAAAGGCACTAGCCCTTTCAATTTCAAATCAAATGAGCCCTTTTGAAGTTTCTACGACAACGCTTTCTGTAAAAACCTTATATGCCCCCAGGGGATAACTTACAACCCTCGCCCTGAGGGCTAGGGGGGTTGTCATCCTCAAAAACCTAATTTCCAGAACTTTCTACTGCGTTGAAAAAATGGCAATCTGAAAATTTTTATTGGATGTGTTTGGGGGAGTGGTGGGCGTAAAGAGGGGGGGTTAGTTGCCCTCCTATCACTTTTAACTATTAAAAAGGCCACTAGCCCTCTCAATTTCCAATTGAATGACCGCTTTTGAAGTTTTTACGACAACTCTATCATTAAAAACCTTACATACCCCCAGGGCATAACTTACAACCTTTGCCCTGGGGACTCTGGGGGGTTTGTCATCCTTAAATACATAATTTCCAGAACTTTCAACTACGTTGAACAAAATGGCTATCTCTAAACTTTGATTAAATGTGTTTGGGGAAATGGTGGGCGTGAGAGGGGGGTTAATTACTCTTCACTCACTTTAAAATATTTAAAAGGGCAATTTCAATTTCCAATCAAATGAGCCCTTTTTGAAATTTCTACAACACTTTCTATATAAACTTTATATGCCCCCAGGGCATAACTTACAACCCTTGCACTGAGGGGGGTTATCATCCTAAAAGATCTAATTTCCAGAACTTTCGACTACGTTGAACAAAATGGGTATCTCAAAATTTTGATTGGATGTTTTTGGGGAAATGGTGGGCGTGAGAGGGGGGTTAGTTGCCCTCCAATCACTTTCGACTATCTAAAAGGGCACTAGCCCTTACAATTTTCAATTGAATGAGCCCTTTTTGATGTATTTACAACATCGCTTTCTATAAAAACCTTACATGCTCCCGGGGCATAACTTACAACCCTTGCCCTGAGGGTTGTGGGGGGATGGGTTGTCATCCTTAAAGACCTAATTTCCAAACTTTCAACTACGTTGAATAAAATGGCTATCTAAAAATTTTGATTGGATGTGTTTGGGGAAAAGGTGGGCGTGAGAGGGGGGTTAGTTACCCTCCAATCACTTTCGACTATTAAAAAGGGCACTAGCCCTTTGAATTTCCAATCGAATGAGCTCTTTTTCAAGTTTCTACGACAAAGATTTCAATGAAAACCTTATATGCCCCAAGGGCATAACTTATAACCCTTGCCCTGAAGACTTTGGGGGGAGTGTCCTGCTCAAAGATATAATTTACTGAACTATAAATTCGGCTATCTAAAAATTTTGATTGGATATGTTTTGGGGAAGTGGTGAGCGTGGAAGGGGGTGTTAGTTGCCCTCCAATCACTTTCGACTATTAAAAAGGGCACTAGCCATTTCAATTTCCAATCGAATGAGCCCTTTTTCAAGTTTCTACGACAAAGATTTCAATAAAAACTTATATGCCCCAGGGCATAACTTATAACCCTTGGCCTGAAGACTGTGGGGGGAGAGTCCTGCTCAAAGATATAATTTCCTGAACTTTCAACTACGTTGAACAAAATGGCTATCTCTAAACTTTGATTAAATGTGTTTGGGGAAATGGTGGGCGTGAGAGGGGGGTTAATTACTCTTCACTCACTTTAAAATATTTAAAAGGGCAATTTCAATTTCCAATCAAATGAGCCCCTTTTGAAATTTCTACAACAACTTTCTATATAAACCTTATATGCCCCCAGGGCATAACTTACAACCCTTTCACTGAGGGCTCTGATGGGGTTATCATCCTAAAAGATCTAATTTCCAGAACTTTCGACTACGTTGAACAAAATGGATATCTCAAAATTTTGATTGGATGTGTTTGGGGAAATGGTGGGCGTGAGAGGGGGGTTAGTTGCCTTTCAATCACTTTCGACTATTAAAAGGGCACTAGCCCTTTCAATTTTCAATTGAATGAGCCCTTTTTGATGTATTTACAACATCGCTTTCTATAAAAACCTTACATGCTCCCGGGCATAACTTACAACCCTTGCCCTGAGGGTTGTGGGGGGATGGGTTGTCATCCTTAAAGACCTAATTTCCAAAACTTTCAACTACGTTGAATAAAATGGCTATCTAAAAATTTTGATTGGATGTGTTTGGGGAAAAGGTGGGCGTGAGAGGGGGTTAGTTACCCTCCAATCACTTTCGACTATTAAAAAGGGCACTAGCCCTTTGAATTTCCAATCGAATGAGCTCTTTTTCAAGTTTCTACGACAAAGATTTCAATGAAAACCTTATATGCCCCAAGGGCATAACTTATAACCCTTGCCCTGAAGACTTTGGGGGGAGTGTCCTGCTCAAAGATATAATTTACTGAACTATAAATTCGGCTATCTAAAAATTTTGATTGGATATGTTTGGGGAAGTGGTGAGCGTGGAAGGGGTGTTAGTTGCCTTCCAATCACTTTCGACTATTAAAAAGGGCACTAGCCATTTCAATTTCCAATCGAATGAGCCCTTTTTCAAGTTTCTACGACAAAGATTTCAATAAAAACTTATATGCCCCAGGGCATAACTTATAACCCTTGGCCTGAAGACTGTGGGGGGAGAGTCCTGCTCAAAGATATAATTTCCTGAACTTTAACTGCGTGGAACAAAATGGCTATCTCAAAATTTTGATTGGATGTGTTTGGGGAAATGGTGAGCGTGGAAGGGGTGTTAGTTGCCTTCCAATTACTTTCGACTATTAAAAAGGGTACTAGGCATTTCAATTTCCAATCGAATGAGCAGTTTTTGAAGTTTCTACGACGACGCGTTCTATAAAAACCTTATATGCCCCCAGGGCATAACTTACAACCCTTCCCCTGACAGCTGAGAGGGGGTTCTCATCGTCAATGACCTAATTTACAGAACTTAAAACTACGTTGAATAAAATGCCTATCTAAAAATTTTGATTGGATATGTTTGGGGAAATGGTGAGCGTGGAAGGGGTGTTAGTTGCCTTCCAATCACTTTCGACTATTAAAAAGGGTACTAGGCATTTCAATTTCCAATCGAATGAGCAGTTTTTGAAGTTTCTACGACGACGCGTTCTATAAAAACCTTATATGCCCCCAGGGCATAATTTACAACCCTTGCTCTGAGGGCAGTGGGGGAGTGTCCTCCTCAAAAACATAATTTCTATCTGGAAATCCACAACACTGAATAAAATGGCTATCTAAAAATTTTGATTGGATGTGTTTGAGGAAAAGGTGGGCGAGAGAGGAAGGCTAGTTGCCCTCAAATCACTTTCGACTATTAAAAAGGGCACTAGACCTTTGAATTTCCAATCGAATGAGTCCTTTTTCAAGTTTCTAACGACAAAGATTTCAATAAAAACTTATATGCCTCCAGGGCATAACTTATAACCCTTGCCCTGAAGACTGTGGGGGGAGAGTCCTGCTCAAAGGTATAATTTCCTGAATTTTAACTACGTGGAACAAAATGGTTATCTCAAAATTTTGATTGGATGGGTTTGGGGAAATAGTGGGCGTGGAAGGGGTGTTAGTTGCCTTCCAATTACTTTCGACTATTAAAAAGGGCACTAACCATTTCAATTTCTAACCGAATGTGCCCTTTTTGAAGTTTCTACGACAACGCGCACTATAAATACTTTATTTGCCCCCAGGGCATAACTTACAACCCTTCCCCTGACAGCTGAGAGGGGGTTCTCATCCTCAATGACCTAATTTACAGAACTTAAAACTACGTTGAATAAAATGGCTATCTAAAAATTTTGGTTGGTTGTGTTTAGGGAAAAGGTGGACGTGAGAGGGGGGTTAGTTGCCCTCCAATCACTTTCGACTATTAAAAAGGGCACTAGCCTTTTGAATTTCCAATCGAATGAGCCTTTTTTGAAGTTTCTACGACAACGCCTTCTATAAAAACCGTATATGCCCCCAGGGCATAACTTACAACCCTTGCCCTGAAGGCTGTGGGGGAGTGTCCTCCTCAAAAAAATTATTTATATGTGGAAATACAACAACTACGCTGAACAAAATGGCTATCTCTAAATTTTGATTGGATGTGTTTGGGGGAATGATGGGCGTCGGGGGGGGGGGGGCTAGTTGCCCTCCAGTCACTTTCGACTATTAAAAAGGGCACTAGCCCTTTGAATTTCCAATCGAATGAGCCTTTTTTGCAGTTTCTACGACAACGCCTTCTATAAAAACCTTATATGACCCCAGGGCATAACTTAACAACCTTGCCCTGAAGGTGTGTGGGGGAGTGTCCTCTTCAAAAACATATTTTCTATCTGGAAATCAACTACGCTGAACAAAAATGGCTATCTCAAATTTGATTGGATGTGTTTGAGGGAATGATGGGCTTGGGGGGGGGGGGGGGGCTAGTTGCCCTCAAGCAGTCACCTTTCGACTATTAAAAAGGGCACTAGCCACGCCAATTTCCAGTTGAATGAGCCCTTTTCGAAGTTTCTACGACAACTTCTTCGGTACGAAGCGCCCTGCTCTAGAAGGAAAAAAATAATAAATGATACATTTGTTCCAACATCGTTCTTATATACCCTCAGGGCATAACTTAAAACCCTTGCCCCGAGGGTTGAGAGGGAGTGTCCTCCTTAAAAAAATATTTTCTATCTGGAAATCAACTACGCTGAACAAAATAGCTATCTCAAAATCTTGATTGGATGTGTTTGGGGGAATGATGGGCGTGGGGGGGGGCTAGCTGCCCTCCAATTAATTTTGACTATTAAAAAGGGCACTAGCCACTCCAATTTCCAATCGAATGAGCCCTTTTCGAAGCTTCTATGACAGCTCCTTCGATACAAAGTGCCCGGATATGAAAAAAAAAAAAAAAATACATTGTTTCCACATCGTTCTTTACTTAGGAAGCGCTATCGCGCTGCCTATCATTATCAGCAATGAGCTGCAGCAGGCGAGAGTAGTTAGTTTAAAAAAGCTTTAGCGTGGGCTAAGATGAATTTCATATAACATTCGGCTTTTTTCAGCCGGTTTTCACCATTAATATTGTATAGCCTATCCCCCTCCACTTCCCCAAACTCCCATCCCAGCACAGAATGCTCAGTCTTATAGTTGAACCAAGCACCATTCTAACAGCCCCGTGTATAGTGGTATTCAGTTGCACGCAATTTTGAGCAGATTTTGACTCTGTAAGATTAAATTTGTTGTGCTAAACTTTTACTATGAGTGATTCATTGAAATATTTCCAAGATAGCAAAAAGTAGCTTAACTAGAATTTTACCAAACATTGTAACTTGAAGTTTCTTGATTGACTTGTTAAATTGTAGCCTCTTCCATGTGTATACTTTTAAGCGAGTGAAAGGTAGTCCTTTATAAGGTGAGTGTGTGAAATCTAATCGATCATTTGGCGCAAAATGCTGTGTGGCAAATCCATACAAGGGCTAGGGAAGGATAGCTTGCCTCACTCGAAATCATAATAAGTGCCAAATTGTGTTTTTCAAAATTCTAAACATTTAAGCCGGGCTTCAACCGTCGTAAAAAAAACTTTTAAGGCAATAATTACGCAAATAGTTGTGTTTTTGTGAACTAACAAAGCATTTTTAGCTAACAATTTTTAGCTGTGTTTGCTTGAAAGAAATGTGCCTGGCTACAACCCATGTGTTTTACGGAAATCAAATTGAAACGAAGTGAAATCACACTTACTTATTATATTTATAACACTGAACTGACAAGACTTGACAGAAAGCTGTCGGGAACCAGAGATTGAGGGAGGCACATTTGAAAAAGCAACTGTATATGTGATATCAGAGCTGGGCACTCAAACGAAAGGAATTTTGAGGAAATTCCATCACTGTCAAGATTTTCAGATCTTTTTAGCTGTTTAATAGCCTCTTGCACATCATTTAAATTGACCGATACTACATTTTCCTGTGACAATGAATTATGCGAAAAAATTGAGAATTATTAAATGACGCTTCTCTTGAATGAGCTAACCAACATTGTTAGCGACCAATGCTAATTAAAAATCGGATAGTAGAGAAGGCCTTCAGGCTTCAATGGAGATGAAATACCCACCCCCTAAATTGACTTCTACTAAACGACGAACTTTACTATAGTGTTCACGTAAATTTTGTTCAGGTAAGCCTGAAATAAAGGACGTTTTCGAGATCCTAGAGGGTTAAAGCTGAAGCTTTATCGAATGCTAATTTTTCTATGAATTAAATTAAGGGTAAAAATTATTTTTTTTTTTTTTCAAATGCGAACAATCTTAATCTTAAAAAAACAATCTTCAGTTAAAGCATAGTTTATAGAAAATTATGATAGCAAATTTGCCAAGTAAACCTGCATTCAAGCACCAGTAATTTTCTATGAGGATGTATCTCAAGTGACATTATACATAATCGCTTTGAAAAAATGGACTTAACAGAGCTTGAGTCAAACTCTTATTTGAATTAAATTAAAAAAACAAGTATTTTTAACTGAAAGTAAGGAACGACGTTAAAACTTAAAATGAACAGAAATTATTCGTATATGAAAGGGGCTGTCCCCTCCCTCAACGCCTCGCTCTTTACGCTAAAGTTTTTTATTGTTTAAAAAAATGGAGTTGTGAGAAAGTCAAACTTTAGCGTAAAGAGCGAGGCTTTGAGGAGGGGACAGCCCCTTTCATATACGGAATAATTTCTGTTCGTTTTAAGTTTTAAACGTCGTTCCTTACTTTCAGTTAAAACTACTTGTTTTTTTTATTTAATTTTGGAACGTTTTTGAATTAAGGCAGGTTTTGATATTGGCTCACCGTATATGAATAATTAAAACAAAATCTGCATATTAATTTTACTTTTATTTGGTTAAATGGCTTTCTCGAAACTTGTGTAATTTTATTTACGAACGTTTTTATTAGTAATAAATATACGTAACTTACGAATTAACTTGAGTAACGAACTTCTATATTTGTACATTAGGGGGTTCACCCCCTAGTCAATACCTTGCTCTTTAAGCTAAAGTTCGAATTTTGTTCCAATTCTTTAAAATGACCCCTTAATCACAAAGTCCGTTAATTAGAATAAATAGCTCTTATGAAAGTACTAAAAAATCTTTGGCTTAAAGAGCGAGGTATTGACTAGGGGGTGAACCAAATCATATACGTAATGTTTTCTGTTCGTTTTAAGTTTTGATGTTGCTCCTTACTTTCAGTTGAAAAACCTTTTTTTTTATTTAATTTTTGATCTTTTTCTTTAATAATGATGGGAAATCCGGCGCCCCCTTCATAGCAATGTCCCTTCCCCCATAAAAACTTCCTTCATGGAAAGATCCTCCCATATAGCCCCCGACCACCCCCCCCCACCTCCTACCAGAAAAAATCCCCCTGAAAACGTCTATATACTTCCCAATAACCAATACTATATGTTAACATTGGGTAAAGTTCATAACTTTCAGCCCTCCCCCCAGGGACTTTCGGGAGATTAAGTCATCCTAAAAGACATATTTATCATATTTTTGACCATGCTGAACAAAATGGCTATCTCAAAATTTGATGGGGTGACTTTGGGGAAAAATGAGCGTGGGAGGGGGCCTAGTTGCCCTCCATTTATTTTAGTCACTTAAAAAGGGCACTAGAACTTCTAATTTCTGTTCCAATGAGCCCTCCCACGAAATTCTAGGACCACTGAGTCGATACGATCACCCCTGGGGAAAAAAAAAACAACAAAAAAACAAATAAACACGCATCCGTGATCTTTCTTCTGGTAAAAAATGGAAAATTCCACATTCTTGTAGATAGGAGCTTGAAACCTCTACAATAGGGTTCTATTATACGCTGAATATGATGGTGTGATTTTCATTAAGGTTCTATAATTTTTAGGGGGTCTTTCCCCCTTTTTTCAAAAATCAGCCATATTTTCTCAGGTGCGTAACTTTTGATGGGTAAGACTAAACTTGATGAAACTTATATATTTGAAATCAGCATTAAAATATGATTTCTTTTGATGTATCTACTGGGATCAAAACTCTGTTTTTAAGAGTTTCGGTTACCATTGAGCCGGGTCGCTCCTTACTTACAGTTCATTACCACGAACAGTTTGAAAATCGGCAAAATTGAGAAAAAAAATTATCGGGTTCAAATATTTCTTTTCAAGATTCACGGGAAAAAGTTTCGCTTTTTGGAATATTGCTATTAATTAGCAAACTTGTGTCTTTTTCGTTGCTGAAATTAGCGAGGGGTTATTCACCACAGCCTGATGTACATCTGGGAACTTCGCTTGCTCCACCTTGTGTGGTACACTTCCAGCGTACCACGCCTGTTCACGTGAAACATGGCACATTTTTACGCTACGGGTGGCCCACTTTCGCTATTCCTGGCCTCCACAATTTGGGTGTACAAGAGATTTGAAAGAAATAAATTCCTTGAAAAATACATACTTTCGTATGATCCGCTCTTTCTTTCACTTTTTTTTTATCTATCCAAATAAAAGTCTAAAGAAATATGCTGATTTATTTTAGCAGCTTTGCAGGGATTAATATCTATCAGTTGGGAGAGTTTGAGGAAGAAGCTAACTGTTTAGAGTTTTTTAGTGAACACCAAGAACCATTCAATACTCCATTAGTGGTCATCGTAAATATGAATTGTTGCGTTCAAGGACACAGGGTCATGGACACCACCGGGAAGGGGAAAGACGACAATGGCCTACCCCGAGAAAAAAATACACTCAACAACATCTTTGAAACTTAATCCCCTATTCCACCTTGGCAAAATTTCCTAGCGGGATCCTTGCAAATGACATTCTTGAACTGTTTTTTTTTTTTTTTTTTTTTTTTTTTTTTTTTTTTTTTTTTTTTTTTTTTTTTTTTTTTTTTTTTTTTTTTAACTGATATTCCCTTGTGCTCTTAGTTGTTTTTTATGTGGTCTTTATCCGACACTTGAATTTGTACAACACATTTATTTCAAAGGAGGTAGAAAAAAACAGGAGGAGGCTGTTGACTCGTCCCTCCTCACGAAATATCAATTTTTAAAATGCAGTTCCCTAGAAATAATCTGTCTCCCCGTGGTAGATATTTGCATGCATGCCCGAGTCGGGGCCCATGTTTTAAAGTCAAATATCTTCAACTTTTTAGCACCAAATTTGTGGGTTTTTTTCTTAAATCTAGCCTTTTGTGAACTGTTCCCCGTCTCAAAAAACATTGCTAATATATACCTGTTCTCAGGACCTTTAACTTAACGACTCTGATATGGAAAATTTACAACATATGAATCTTATGTTGAATTAATCAGCTTTAGATTATAATCTGGATGTATCTTTTCTTTTTTTTTTTTATTAGTTAAAATTTTCCAGGGAAACTTTTCTTTTTCTTTATTAGTTAAAATTTCCCAGGGAAACTTGTTTCCCGAGAAGCTTAAAGGCAATGGCATAATTTTGTCAAAGTCTTGGGGGGGGGGGGGTTGGAGCCAATTTTCCAAAATCAATTGAAAATGACTGAAAAAGAATGTAAATGAGCCAGATAGTGCCACAAAGGCAAAGATATATTAAAGAAAACTGACCTGTATGCTTGAATTATGCAGGCTTATCTTAGTTTGACAAGATTTTTTGCAAAAACTAAATTTCAGCTTTGGGACTGGGGTTTGGGGGGGAGGGGGCACTGGGATCTGAAGGGGGCAGCTGCCACTCCCTCCCCCATTTTTTAGCAAAAGACAACCTCTTTTCCGCGTAGATTCCCAATATGTAAACTTTTATTTGGTTTGGTGCTTAATGTTTTGGAGTGCAAAGATTTGTAGCATTGAGATGAAAAGTCTTTTTTTCTGGTGAAATAATTTTCTTTCAAACCTTAGTCGCTTCCGGAAATCCTTCTCCACCTTATCCTCCATCCATAAAAAAAATTTCACGTGAAATAGTTGCTTATATTTTAGATGCGACATAAATATTAGATTTGACTAAGAAATTGGAGGTGGAATATGTCACAAATCCACCACAAACCTGTGTATGATCGTGAAAGCGAATTAATATTTTTATACTCCTGTCAAATCATAACGACCATAGCCTTAATAGGTATTCATATCATTTCCTACCCTCAAATTGTTTCCTGTTGTTATTTCCTTGAAAGTGAAATTACTTTTCCTTTTAGAAGGTCTGAGAAAAGTGGCTCATGAACAAAAAGTCACTTTTTATTCCAGCTATAAAATCTAACAAAGCGGTTAGGTACTAGTGGGTTTTTATTAAGGGACCATCATCTTAATTCAGGCAGGCACCAAGAAGTTCAGAATTAGAATTTCAGAAATGTGGCTAGGACTTGAGCCCTCTCCCCTACGAACGTCCTTATTCCAGCACATTCTTCCTAATTTCCGATTGAATAAATTTTTCTAAAGAGTGAAGGCAACAAAAAAGGAACTTGCTCGTAAGGAATTAGGACTTTTGGGATTCAAGTTAGATGTAATTTAGCGAGGCGAAAGGACTGGGGCGTGGTCTGCTAAGAGAGAGGGGGACAATATTGGAAAATCTACTCCAACTTTACCCCTTCAGCTGGTTTTTGACAAAATTATATCTCTGTGTAAGGAGGCTGGCTTGGAACTTAAAGTTTTGGGATTTAAGCTAAATATGACTTGAGGCAGATGGGAAGAAAGAAAAAGAGAGGTAGAGATGGCAGCGTGGAGTAGATACCCCTATTTAAAGTTTTCACGAGAACTAGATTTCACATTATTGGAGAGATTCCCAAAAAACAAGACTTTGGTTCCTAGAAAGAAAAAGAGAGATAGAGATGGCGGGGTGGAGTAGACCCCTATTTAAAGTTTTCACGAGAACTAGAGGGATCACGAGAACTAGATTTCACATTATTGAAATGATTCCCAAAAAAACAAGACTTTGGTTCCTATCTGTATAAGTGAGACAGATAAGCCCTGATATAGAGCCTTGGGTTTTAAAGCGGTAGCTTGAAAAAAAAATACGTTTCACTTTAAGAGTTTTTGGCTTTTCATTTTGCGGGTTTGAAGTTCAATACCCAACTTCTTTTTTTGTTGGTTCTAAATCAGTGGCATTTTTAAGAGGTTCACCACATGAAATTTTCAAGTTGGCTACCCCGACAGGTCACTGATATAGCCAAGTTCACACTTTAAGAAGGTCCTTCTTAAAGTCCTAGTCCTTCTGGAGTCCGAGTCCTTCTGGGAGGACTGGGAAGGGCGATTAACCGGACAGATCGGTGGTATAGTCAAAAATATATTTCAAGACAGAGATCTAGTCCTTTCTGGGAGGGGGCGTGTCGAACTCTAAAATATCATGATTGTACGATTTGAAATGCAGGTTTCAAATCATTCATAAGCAGGCACAGATAATCACTGCTAAAATAGGCACTCTCCGGATACAAATAACGGCTAAAATGCTGTCGGATGAGCGCCTTGGGCGAGCAGACAAGTGGTACAACATGCCAGATGAAAATCGGGCAACACTGGGCGAGTGCCGCAACACAAAGGCATGCCGATGATAAAATTCTTGCAATAAAATCTTGGCACCTGGAAGGAAATCGCTAGTTACAGACAGTAATTTTAGTGTTTGGGTATAGATTATTTTGCGAATGGGCTCAACCAAACTAGATTCTAAGAAAATTATTCAATTTATGATGGTTACAATTTTTTGTCATCAATTTTTATTTTCTGGGAATATAAAACTAATTACAATTCAAGCCCTCTCATTCGGAAATCTATAAAAAAAACCACATAAATTGAACTTCGTCAAAATGGTTTCTGACAAGTTTATACAGCCAAAATACGAGAGTACCTGTGAGGAATGTGTAACAGACCATGCATGACCAGTATCTGGCTCGTCTTCGGCTAGGGCTAGTGTAAGTAACAGGACAGAGATATAAGTCCTGACTGGAAAGCCTTCCCATTTTCAATCGTTTCGCAGTTCAGACCTGGAATCAGAATCATTATATAAATATCGTTGTTTAAAATTCGTAGCCTATTACAGCGTTTTCAAATGTGTGGATAGCGACCCGGCACCGGGTGGTAGAAAAATGTTGGGAATGGGGAAAAGAAAAAAAATGTAAAAACAAAGCTTTTTTCGTATTTATTCTGTGTGAAACTTCCGAAAAAAAGTGTCGATTTTGTAAACTACTTGAAACCTCAACCGTCACATAGCAGAGGTTTTTAACAAATTATGCAAGGAAATAGGGATTGATTACAAAGACCGCATTGTTTGTCATTATTCAAAGGAAAATGTTTTAAAAAAGGACTATTTTGAATTAGAAGACGAAGCTTTTATCATTTCCGAATGAACATCAAGCATCCAAAAACATTGGTAAAGTGCCAGAAAAATTCGCTTCGATAATTAGGGGGGAAATGACGCAGTGTAAACAAAGACTTTCAAAAGAAAATTTTAAACCTTAGAAACATTACACAATTCACGGACACATCTGCAAAGTGCAAGATTTTCAAGAAACATTTTCTACGAGTTGGTTAAGGTTGTCCACTTTCCCCACTTGGGGGAAATCCCACATTGCATATATGGCCACATCCTGTAGCTTCGTTGGATCAAATCTTTTCACCAGCCACCTGGCAAGGCTGTAACCTCTTGTACTATTTTTTAAACAGTTCGTGTTAACTACTAAGTAAGGAGCGACACAGCTCAATAGTAACCGAAACTCTAAAAATCAGAATATATATATATATATATATATATATATATATATATATATATCATATATATATATATATATATATATATATATATATATATATATATATATATATATATATATATATATATATTGCTTTATTACGCTAATTCACAATATATAAGATCATTAGGCTACGAGCCTAAGATTCATCGCCCATCAAAGGCTACAAGCCTGAGAAAAATTTGCCTGATTTTCAAAAAAGGGGGGATATACCCTCTAAAAGTTAAGGAATTCATAAAAACCACACCATCAGATTCAGCGCATTAGAGAACCCTACTGCAAAGGTACAAAGCTCCCATCTTCGAAAAATGGGGAATTTTGCATTTTTTTTCCCAAAAGAAAAACCACAGATGTGTGTTAATTTTTACCCTGGGGTGATCGTATCGAACCAATAGTCCTAGAACATCTGAAGAGGGCTCATTCAAACGGAAATTAAAAGTTCTCGTGCCCTTTTTAAGTGCTTTAAAAGATTGGAGAAAACCTCACACACTCCTTTTTTAACCGAAGTATAACTGAAAGGGTTCTAGGTGCTTACCCCCACCCCCACGGAAAATACCTCCGACGGAAAATAACCCAGCGGAAAATACCCTTCCGGAAAATACACCCCCACGGAAAAACACCCCACCAAGGAAAATACCCCCCACGGAAAATGCACCCACGGTAAATACCTCCCCCCCCGCGGAAAAATAAGGCTTTCCAAATTTGAGAATTTTATTTGAGTTTTATTTTTTTAATTTCCGTAGGGGGAAGGAATTTTGGTACCTGTGTATTATGCGCCACTCACTCAAGTTTATGCTGTGAAAAATTCGAGAAAAAACAAGTTTTTTCGTTAGTTTTTTTTCAGCTTAGCGCGAGACAAGACAAAGACAAGTGACAGAATATATGGGAACTATATAATTTGGGCTATATATTTGCACATAAGGGGGGGGGAGTAAAGTATTTGGACAATTGAAGTCAAAAAAGCAATTCTTTCAAGGTATATGGCCACTAAAAAATTACAGGAGAATAGCGAGGTATCTGGAAATTTTATTAACAAAAATCCCAAAAACATAGTAAATGTAACGTTTCATTTAAGTTTTTTTTTCCAAGTGTTAAGTATTTTTTTTTTCAATGGCCGTTTTTCCAAGTATTAAGTACTACTATCAGGTTAATGCAGTGTTTCATTTAAGTGTTTTATGATGATCGCTGATCAAAGTTTATGTTATTTTTGCCTTTCATTTTAATGTTATTTACTGTGTTCATGGCCGTATATTTGGCTTCAAAGTACACTTATCTGTCTATTTATCTAATATGCAGAATAATTGTACCAAACACATTTTGCATGCAGACCTGCTATACTTTACCCCCCCCCCCCTCCCTCCGAATGTGCTAATCTATAGCCCAAATCAATTTCTAAAGAAACGAAGAAAATAAAAAAAACCGGTGTTTTCTCGAATTTTACACAGTGTAAAATTGAGTGAGTAGCGCATAATACACAAGTACCAAAATTCTTTCCCCCTGCGGAAATTAAAAAAATAAAACTCAAATAAAATTCTCAAATTTGGAAAGCCTTATTTTCCACGAAGGGTATTTTCCGGGGGGTTTATTTTCCACGGGGAGGGTTATTTTCCAGGGGGGGGGGGTATTTTCCGTGGGGGGTATTTTCTGGGAAAATATTTTCCGCAGGAGGGGGAATGTTTTCCGCAGGGGGGGTATTTTCCAAATGGGATGTATTTTCGGAGGGGGGGGGGGGTAAGCACCGGCACCAACTGAAAGGTCCAATAGCTATGTCTATGCAGATAGCATGACCCCCCAGTCCTTGGAGAAAGGTCTTTAAGCAATGAGACTCGCCCATTATTTACGTAGGCAATCGGTTTTGTAATTTGGAAGTATGTATATATTTAACGGTTTAGGGAGGGTGATGTTTCTGCTGTGGGAGGGATATTCGAAAGAATTCCTGTACGATGTTTTTCTTACTTTCTCTTTGCCGACTCAATACTACATATGAAGATGTTAATAGTAATTATCCGCGGTAAATTTTCATCAGAATTGAATTGTCTAGAGGATCTTTCCGTGGAGGGGGAGCCGGATTTCCCGGCATTATTTAAAAAACGATCAGAAATTAAATATAAAAGCAAGTTTTTCCAACTGTAAGTAAGGAGCAAAATTAAAAATAAAAACGAGCAGAAATTATTACGCATACTAGAGGGCGTTGCCCCCCTTCTTATTACTTCGCTCTTTACGCTAAATTTTGACTTGTTGTCCCAATTCTATATGAACGAGTCCTGAAGCACGAGGGTAATTTAATTAAAATAATAAGAAGCTTTATTAAAAGTACTAAAAACTTTAGCGTGAATAGCGAGGTAATAAGAAGGGGGAAACCCCCCTGATGCACGCAATAACTTCTATTCGTTTTAGTTTTTAATATTACTTCTAACCTGAAGTTGAAAAACTTGTTTTTTTTTATTTAATCATAGGCAGCGCACTCGTGCCGCCTAAGTAAAGAGCGATGAGGGCACAATACGTTTACTTTTTTTTTTTAAAGACTAGGGTGCTTCGTACAGAAGAAGTTGTCGTAGAAAATCCAAAGGGGTTCATTCGAATGGGAGTTGAAAGGACTAGTACCCTTTTAATAGTCGAGTCATTGGAGGGTGACAAGCCCTCCCCCCCCCCTTACGCCCATCATTTCCCCAAACACATCCAATCGAAATGTCCGGATAGTCATTTTGTTCAAAGTAGTTAAAAGATCCGGAAATTATGTCTTTGAGGATGAAAACTCCCACACAGCCCCCAGGGCAAGCGTTGTAAGTTATGCTCTGGGGATATATAAGGTTTTTATAGAAAGGGAGGTCGTTATAAACTTCGGAAGGGCTCATTGGATTGGTAGTCAGACATTCTAGTGCCCTTTTCAGAGTCGAAGTGATTAGAGGGCAGCTACCCCCCCAAAAAAAAAAAAAAAACACACACACACACACAAACGTCGCCTGTTCCCGGAATACAACTGAGAGAAATTTCGAGATAGTCATTTGTTCATTCTAAAACGCAACACATTTGTATTATTATTATTTTTTAAGACCTGGACACTTTATATTAAAGGAAATTGCAAGTTTTGTTGCCTTTTCTAATAGTCGCAAGTGTTTCGCCTTTTAGTTTCTTTATTTTCTTCGTTTTTTCGTACATCTTGTACAGCCAGTGGGGTCTTTGAACATATTCACATCAGGCTATTGCAATCAAGTTTTAAATACGAGTTGAGTGTTAGTTTTTTCTGTTTTCCTTAGACTCTGGTGCATAACATGAAATTACATTAATATGGGAAACTAGAATCATTTACTAACCCATATATTTATGCCTTATTCATAACAGCTATCAAAGCTACGTCACATGATGATAACAACAAATACTTAGCAGAAAAATTACCGGAAATAGATGAACAGTCTTTGGCTTAAGAGTAGCGTTTGGCATATTTTCGCTGAAATATTTGGCACCATTCGAGAAATTTAATCTGGAAACCCTGACCAGACTCTAAGTAGAAAATATAAGCTTTTGAAGAAGCAATATCATATGATGACGTTGAGAAATATTAAAAAAAAAAAAAAAATGAGTACCCGTCTTACAAGTTTTACCAGTTAATAAAACAGCCAAAAGCTATTACCAGTCAAACCTAGTGACCTACTGATAGCTAGTTTCCGGTAAGGAATTAACAGGTTAATCAGAGAAAATACAGATAGGCTGGTAAAAATAAATGCCAAAATAAACCAAGAGAAACTTGAATAATTCCAAGAATGTCAATAAGCATGTATTTGGAGATACAAATGGACTCACAGAATTTGTTTCGATTGGTCATAGGTTCTACTTGGAGATTTAACAGAAATTTGGAAATATGTATGACTCTTGTTCTATGAAGGTACTCAGGTACATACGGAGATAAAATATGAGTTTGTAGATACCTGTCACTTGTTTTCTGTTTCTTAAGGTTCTGAGGCGCATGGATAGAATTTGTTTCAATGGGTCACAGCTTCAGCATGAAGACATAACAATGATTTGGAGATACATGTGATTCTAGTTATATTAAGCTACTCAGGCATATATGCAAATACAATACGAGTTTGGAGACACGTGTCACTCGTTTTCAGTTTTTTAAGGTTCTGAGGCATGTGCGAAAATATTTGTTTCAAGGGGGCACAGCCTCAACATGTAAATATAGCACGAATTCGGAGATACATGTGACTCATGCTCTATTAAGGTACTCAGGAACATATGGAGATACAGTACAGGTTTGGAGATACACGTGACCTATGTTCTTTTTTTTAATGTATTGAGGCATGTGCACAGCTAAACGCAAAACAAATAGGTGAATTATAGAACATAATGTTATCTCTTCTCATGGGCGTAGGGAGGGGGTGGGGCAGGGGGGGGGGGGGGCAGTTGCCCCCCTAGACCTTCAAATTTACATTAGATATGGCTGAAAAAGCAGATGGTTGGAAAAGCAGTTGATAAAAGGCCCTCCATCACACTATCGACTGCCCCCCCCCCCCCCCCCTCTAGACAATATGCTGCCTACGCCCATGTCTCTTCTCACAACTGAAGTGACAAATTTGCAAAAATAAAGTATGTGATGGCAGATGAAATGCAACTGTCGTTATTTTTATCTTGGGTATGTTCAAAATCTCTGTCGGATAAACCTGGTCATATGCAAGCTACAAACTGTAGCTACACATGCTTTAAGGAAATCTAATCAACATAATTTTGTGTATCTGTTGCACAATGGGAATTGAACGATTAAGAATTGTCTGCTACAAAACTTGACTATTTTGCATAACAGAACGTTGGTACCGAAAATCTAAATAAAATATTAACATTTTAAACTAATACTTGTCTGCTCTGTTTGTACATGAAGTTCGAATACTCATCCCAACGCTGGCTGCCATCTAACATTTTTGATTTGCCAATAAAATATTCCTTGAAGTAAGTAGGGAACACGCTCGAAATTCCAGGGCATTTTAGGCTATTTTAATGAAGACAATTTAAGCTGATAAGATGTTCATCTATTAGCTATTTGTGATTATCTTGTTAAACTTTTTCAATAGGCTGGCAAAAGGACCCTGAATTATATAATTAGTCCATTTTAAAACAAAGTCTTCATAGGATGAATTCTAGTGGAAAGGTGTGCATTATTAAACCTTGTTTAAAAAAGAATAATGCAAAGGTTTTTATTCTGCGTATTTCCAGTGCAGAGAGGCAGGGCCCTGTTGCACGCTGCCTTCTCCTCCCCGCGAGATTATCGATAGAGAACCATTGTACTTCTTTCGACTCGCGACTGATCAGAGAATGGTCTTAGTGACCAGACCACTGTCGTAAATCAAAACTACAACAACTACTACTAAAAAATCACCGCAGCACCAAGCCACCTGATGCCAACACAGCTACGTACACTCCTCCTTCATCCTAATCTATTCAAAACCTCCCTGTTTACAACCTCACAGGAAGCTTTCCGTTTAGCCCTAGACGGTTGGCCGATAAGGACAACCTTTGGCAATCTGTCATCCTTCATCCGCAGAGTTTGAGAATTTCTCTTGGTGTTTGAGTAGCTTTCTTCCATTTACAATAGATGAAATAAAAGCGGTGAGTAATTTTTTTTTCGGTCAAGTACAAATAATAATATAATCTTTAGGGGATTTTAGGGTGGTAGGGTGTTTTTTCGCAACGCCACACTCACTTATGGCAATTTCTGATCGTATTTTAGTCTTACTATATTTGTTCATTTCTCGCTTTAATTTTTTTCTATTTTTTTTATTTCTTCATTAAGCCTTTCAAAAAACCTTAGGAAGTCCATGTTTTCACCGTTCTGAAAAATTCATCCTTATTATTTAATAACTAGCACAATTTCATACCCAGACGGGCATGAAAATGCCCAATTTATTTTTCACGATCTAAACAATTGCTCGACCGTACATTGGCTAAACACTAAACCTAAACATCTAACACTAAACCTCTAAACCTAAAACACTAAACCTCTGCAACCATACACACTTTATTAAAAGGTAGGTACATAGCAATTGTCAGATTTTTCCTAAAACAGCATAGAAAATATATTTTTACAGAAAGTATAGTAACATATGGAGCGAATTGTGAAACTTTCAAGGAGGTTCCGTTTCTTAGGTATGTACTTCAAAAACAAAGGTAAGAGATCCGAAACTTCAAAATGCCTACCCATTTTTGGAGGTTTTTTTTTCGCTTTGATTTCATAGGCTTCAGTGAAAGCCCCTGGTAGAATCTCAAATAGTGAGTCTGAGTTGAACTATTAAGAACGATCCACTCCAGCTGCAATTTTGACTTATAACCAGTTCAAAAATTATTATTAAAGTTTTCTTTTATTCAAGGATATCTTTAAAACCAAGGTTGTTACTCAGAGTCATAATTGAAACTATATTTTATTTATGGTTCTATCCACAGATTACCACTTCACAGGACATTTCAATTGAAATGATGTTGCTTTTAGCAGAACTGAAGAAGCCAAATTGGGAGAGGAAGCCATACCTTAGAAAATTTCTTGATTGGGGCTGCACCCGTTCATTTCCTACCATCAAAATAGCTCATTCAAAATTTCGAAATTACTAACCTTTGTTTTGTAAGAAAATCCATATCTATTATGTGGGGGGGGGTACTGTTTTTGCCATAAATGATGATAAAATTGCTAGGTTGCAAAAAGTGCTTGTCCAATATCCAAAGCATAAAATAATATGAGTAAGATGAGTAAAATATGATATGCCAAAAATAAAACATAATAAAAACACAATATGAGTAAAATCTCGACAATCAGGCTACAACTGTGCGGGGCTCGAGCAGAGAAAATTAGAAATAAAGCGTTTCCAATTTGCTTTTAAATACAAATTGAATTTAAAAAGAAGCTTTTTTTTTCCAAGAATGGTAAACAAAAAACTTAAAACAAGCAGAAAATTAACTTATAAAAGACATTAAAGTTAAAATAAGCAGAAAAAGTTACTAAATGGAGAGATTGAATCCCAAACTTAAAATGGACATTAGTTACATAGAGGTGGTATTCTTGACCTTACTGACAAACCCCTTTAAACTGAAATTTTCGTCTGGCAATTTGTTTTAAATTATTTTCAATTTGTTAATTAATTAATAATTTATTTTTTAGTTTATTATTCAAATTATTTAATTTTACAATTACTAATAATTTTTAATTTAAGTTATTATCATTTAACTATTTGTTTTTTCAATCTGTTTTTATTTATTAATTAATTTCATCTATTAACTGTTCCCTTTTCTTTAGTTTAATAAAAATATAGTAACAAAAATTAACCGTTAGATTATTTATTTGAAATGTTGCTAAAATTTCTGTTTCCAGGGCAAGTGCCCCCTCTATCGTAAAAGGTCCTAGCTGGTATAAGCGAATTTGAGAAATGGAAGGACTCAAATATCCTCCCATCCCCAGTCATGCAAATTGGAATTCCTTGCATGACTCTGATTCCCAATAAGTCGTAAAATGTTGACCACTTTTGAACTACGCACTTCATATTTTGACTTTGGACTTGTATTGCAGTAATAAGCCTCACATAGATAATCAGCAAGCACAAAAATAATTAAATACTATATCAAAATTACCTAATACGATAGAAATTAAAATTTTCTATGCAAATAGAAATAGCGTACTTTATTAAGTATTGATTTGCACTTAGAAATTGTAATATCAGATTTGTAATCAACCCTTCATTGCTAATTTTAACAGATACAATGAGCATTTCCAAAGTATGTAATAAGTAGCTTTTGATTTAGGACACACATGTTAATGATCAACATTAAATCCTATAGGACAGTCCCTAAATAATCCTTGTTCGATAATCAGTCGAAAGTGGGAAAATATGTTCAAATATGCGAAGATGGGGTGAGGAGATTTCGGAAGGGCAATGGCCAGGGGTTCTAACTCCCCCTAAACACTTTTTTTTTATTTTCATTGAAAAGATAAAGCAAAACGCACCCATCCGCCAGGACTTAAAAAAATAACTTTTGGTATCTATATATTTTTTTAAACGAAAAAATATTGCCCCCTGCTACATTTTCGTGTCCAGATTTTGGATCTGAAAGCATGCAGACTGGGAATCCTCGCATGATACAGATTACAGCGAAGGGTGACATGACCGCAATTGTGAAATACGTTTTGATGTTTTTCAATTTTGGACGTAATTACTTCAGTATTAATTTCAGAACTGTACTCAACAAGCCCAGCAGTCCTTGAAAATCAGTTTTGATGGAAAGTTATTTTGGACCAACACATTTGGATCTTGAATATTTTTAATTATAACATTTAGTCACACCCTAAATAATCCTCAAGCGGCCATGAGTCAAAATATGTACAACAAGCCTATATATTGTTAGTGGCGTGGGGGGGGGGTGGAGAGAAGATATAAAGCCAAGGATCCTGCTTAGTGCTTTCTAATCTTGAAACTTATTTTGATTCAGGATCCAAATTAAAAGCAAAAAGTTCTTTTTCAAACGAAATTAAGGAGCAAAATTAAAACTCGAAACGAATAGAAATTATTCCGTATATGAGGAGAACCGTCCCCTTCTCAACCTTCACTCTTTACGCTAAAGCTTGACTTTTCGGTACTGGTGCATTATATGGGCCTTTCTAAAAAGTCAAGTTTGGTTAATGCTAATGAAATAAAATAAAATATGATGAGTATATAATAGTTTAGAAACAAATTTGGGCTATATATTTGCACATTAGGGGGGTGAGGGGGGGGGAGTAAAGCATAGTATATATCAAATACGTAACCTAACCTAACCTAGGTGCCTTCCCCCCCCCTAAACCCCAAAAATAACAGTTTAAATATCGTAACGCAATAAAAACCATGCTATGCATTGCATTACTCTATAGCGATCTTAAATTAACCCGTCAAAAACTGGTTTTTCGTGACTGGTTTCCTTGTAAAGGCCCATATAGTGCACCAGTAGCGATTTTTCTTCCCAATTCTTTAAAAATGACTGCTGAAACACAAGGACGGTTAAATTTGAATATGACTTTTGAAGGACTTTTGAAACTTTTTTGAAGGACTAAAAAACTTCACCGTAGCAGGTGAAAGGTCGATGAGGGGGTAGCTTTCCTCGTATAGGGAATAATATCTCTTTGTTTTAAGTTTTAATATAGTTTTAAATTAAGTTTTAAATTGAAATCGAGTGAGCCCTTAGTTCCCTTTCTCTGATTATTATATGTTCCAAATGGTGTTCTCTAGAAAAAAAAAAAAAAAAAAAAAAAAAAAAAAAAAAAAAAAAAAAAAAAAAAAAAAAAAAAAAAAAAAAAAAAACAGCAAAGAGAAATATAAGAGCAAGAAACGTTCCTTTACTACCTGAGCATTATTGTGTTGATTTTCGCTTTTCGCTTCAGTAAAAACTCTATAACTTCCAAAGCTGCTCCCAGCGAGAGTATATTTTTCCTTATCCCATAAGGATGTGACAGTTACGACATTACTGCCATAACCGAGGTCATAACTGCCTAGAAAGCAGTGTGTTTTCCAGCATTTCGGCTTTAAATTCACCCTGGATTCCACAGTAGGGCGATCTTTACTTCTAACAGTACTTCCCCCTTCTCCCTGGTATCCTCTTTTCACCAAACACATTCGATCGAAATTGTGAGATAGCCATTTTGTAACCAATATTCCGAAGGGAATAAAACAGTGTCTTCAGTAATCAAATATAAGAAATATTTGGACAGACGTTGAACTAAATCAAAACAAACTATGAGCACGTGGACTTTCAAAAGGTGACAAAGCAATATCTCAAGAACAACTTATATTATTAAGTTAGACCTTTAAGAGTGAGTTGTGGGGGATTTTGAACTAGCCAGAAGGCATTATGTGTATAGTTTTAATACTACCACTGCAGTTACTGTGACTAATGACGCTAAGAGTGTTAAGATGAAACTTTTAGGAAGCGTTTTGGGGGAGTTCCAATTGAACAAAAAACCTGTATGCATGCAGGTTTTCAAAAGGGCATATAATCAATATCATTGGCAGCACCACTCTATAATAGCTAGAAATATCATTGAACCATTTAAAAAACCTAATTCGATTCAAGATTAGAAGTTTTAGCGTCCTTTCTAAGAGTAAAAAGAGATTGGAGGGCAATCAGCCCATCTCTCAAGCCGATTTATTTCTCAAACACATCCAGTCAATATTTTGAGACAACTATTTTGTTCAGCATAGTAGAATGGTACAGCAACTATGTCCTTAGGGATATTGGGTATGTCAACCCCTCACAATTATATAATTGACCCATTATGCAATATAAATAAATGCTACTTTAAAACTAAATCAAAAGGTACTTTTTTTGCGGTTGCCAATAAGACACTTCAGCAATATATCGAGAAAGACTGGGGGTATCAGATTGAAACTTTCGGGGCTACTATTGCTACTTCTGCTCTTACATTTTCAATGAATAAATAGAGTGTAAGTGTATCCAGGTTGTCAAAGAGCATAGATAGAATCATTTGGGAATGTGTTTTATTTTTTCAGGTCAACTTGAGGAGATATGAAATTAAATTTAAAAATACTATTTGTGTCAGGATTAAAAATTGTTGAAAGAGTTACTCCAAACCTACAAATAGCAAGCCAAACTATAGATTAATATAGAAAAAAAAACGAAAAGATATAAAATATTAATTTTTTTATGAAAATGATTATGTCAGTAAAAAACGATCAGAAATTAATTTTAAAAAAAC
Source organism: Artemia sinica (assembly GCA_027921565.1). Taxonomy (NCBI): domain Eukaryota; kingdom Metazoa; phylum Arthropoda; class Branchiopoda; order Anostraca; family Artemiidae; genus Artemia; species Artemia sinica. The sequence goes on from CM051269.1 coordinate 47,242,567, forward strand.
TTTTTCTACAAAACAAGTTTTTCAAAGAAAAGTAAAGAGCTCCATTAAGCCAAAAATGGGCAGAAATGAACTCAAGCAATCGTCCAAGCGTAAAACTACATCAAATCACTAACAATAAATAAATGAAACTGAAAACAAACAGAGATTAGAATAAATAGCCGAGTCAAACTCGGAACGAGCAAAAATTAACATTAGTAGGGCTGATAACCACCATGCCTTCTCAAAACCAGAACATAATTTGCGCTTTACTGATAACAAAACACGATTAGATGTCTTCCCTTTTTTTTACTTAAATAAATGCAAAAAATTTAAGACTTCAAGGAATAAATATCAGCATAGGTATATTAAACTGACAATCCACAGTCATTTTTTTTTTCAGTAAAGCCTAAATTGTGTTCTGGTCTTGAGAAGGCATGGGGGTTGTCAGCCCTACTAATGTTAATTTTTGCTCGTTTCGGGTTTGACTCGGCTATTTATTCTAATTTCTGTTCGTTTTGTGTTTTTTTTTTTTTATCGATAGTGATTTGTGATAGTTTGACGCTTGGAAAATTATTTGACTTTATTTCTGCCCATTTTTGGCATAATGGAGCTCTTTACTTTTCTTTGAAAAACTTATTTTGTGGAAAACGTTTTTTAAATTAATGCAAATATAAGGCAGCGTCATTCAGCCAGGGGGGCTGGAGCCCCTCCTAACCCCCCCCCCCCCCCTATGGGCGCTGATGAAAATGAGCCATATAATACCATAAAGGCAAAGGTATACTAAAGGAAAATGATCTGTTTCTGTAGATGCTTGAATTATGTGGGCCTATCTTAGTTTTGATAAGAATTTTGAAAAATTAAATTTCAGCTGGGGGGGGGGGAATAAGGTCCGGTGGACAGTTGTTCCCCTCTCCCATAGCATGTTACGCCCCTGCCTAGAGTAAAAATAAATCTGACCATGCAGAAACTGCTGTTTTAACCGGCCCTTGTCTAAAAATCATAATGTGAAAGCTACTAAGCATACAAAACATAATGGCATTCTTCATCAATTAACACTGCATTTGGCAAAAACCTATTCCAACAACACAACCACTTATGGGAGACAAGAAGTAGGACGTGAAGGACTCACGGCTTTTACATCACAATATATGGTCATAATGTGAAAAGCTGTAATTATGCAAATATTTAACGGTAGTAAAATTTCCATAGTTGTGGAGCCTCTACAGAAGAAGCTCAGGAATACGCGTTTCATTATTGTACGATGTCGAAGCTTACGTCGGTTTGAAAGGGATATCGATGGAGAATTATGTTCGGCACATAGAATATATCAAAATATAGCCAAAGATATCGTCATATTGAACGTATTATCGTAGAAAGTTACAAGGACTAGTATGTTAGTATCTAGTGTTCTTTATGTGTGACAAGATGAGGCCAGGAATTCTGTCTGTCCCTATCCTCGTAGAGGGACAAATTGTTTTGGAGGTGGTCGTGTTACGCCTTGTTGAAATCAAAACCATCCAATTAAATCTAGTGTGTATAATTAGAAGGCCCTAATTGGGATCAATGAATTTGAACCCCTCACCCATTAGTAGTATGCCTATAGCTCATATTATTTCCTTTAATATCTCAGTTCCTAATGATGTACCAAACACCTAGTGAACCCAACCCCTTCTAATGTGGGCTAGTGACCTAGAATTCTTCTGGGTGGGGCAAAGACTATGTATCTGGAATAGTTCTACTAAATAATCTTTAATATTGTCAGAAAAAAGTGGTTTGACCCCTATTAGGTCAGGACTAAAGTAAAAAAAAAAAAAAAAAAAAAAATTCTGATGCCTTTACGGATTCTTTGGCTAAAGCAAAAATCTTGAATACGGTAGATTGAAAATATATGGTTAACATTGCGCGGGCCGTAGATGGCTTAGCGTCCTCTGGACTTTGTAGCAGTTGTACTAAACGAAAGGATGTACTTTCTGAAAAATGTTTCCTTCTTCTCTCAAAATACTGCTTGCATGAGACAAAGCGTCAACATTAAAATTTAGTTACACTGGAACTAATTAAAAAAGACACTTGATAGTAAAATGTTTTTGACCTGGCGTAGTTTTCAAACAGGAAAATAAGTCCAAGATGCGAATATTATCATTAAGAAAATTGCCAAACGATTGTTTAAATTTTCACCCGGAACAGGAAGCTGAAATTATCTAATTATTATTTTGACGATTAATGCACATTGTTTATTTCGCACAAAACCAGACTTTTCAAGGCATAAAGAAATTCTCAAAACATCAAAATTAACAATAAACAATTATAAAATTCAATTGACATTGAACTTTATTGTTTTTCATTACAGGAAATAGTTATCTCCAACACTTCGAGTCGAACTGGCCTTCGGATGTCGGTTGTAATCAAAGACTGACAAGATCAAGGACGTGAACAGGGGAGCCGTACAGAAAAGGGTCCAGGCATACATGTAGGGAAAGGGCTACAAAATTCAAAGATTCCTAAAATTGTACTATTTTCTTATACTTCATCTATTTTTTTTACACATTTTACTGAACCACCACTCCATTGAAATAAATTACTTCAGTCCCCTTCCTTCAAATCCATCCGTTGATACATTGTCGTGCCAGAAAAGGGGGCAACCCCCCTCATATACGTAATAATTCCTGTTCGTTTAAAGTTTTAATGTTGATCCTTACTTTCAGTTGTAAAAACTTGTTTTTTATTTATATTCTGAACGTTTTTAAATAATACTGGGAAACCCGTCTCCCCCTCCACGGAAAAAAAATTCTCCCCATGGCAAGATCCTCTAGACATTTTAATCCTGGTAAAAATTTCCCGACAATTACCCTTAACATCTCAACATGTAAAATTCAGTCGGCAAGGAGAAAGAAACACAAAGAAAAAGAATTTCGTATAGGAACTCTAGAAAATTCCCCAAGTGTAAAATTTTCTCTGAAAAGTCCCCCCCCCGGAAATATTCCTCACCACGGAGAACTATCCGTGGAAAATCACTCCAGATGAAAATTCACCATTCTCCCAACCGAATAAATGTATACATGCTTCCCAATTACATAAACTGCACGAAAACAATGGTCAAAATTAATAAATTGAAGACATTTCCCCAAGGGCCGTTAGGGATCATGTTATCTTCCAAGGCACAGCTATTGGACCTTTTGAACAAAATTGCTATCTCCAAATTTTTATCTGATGACTTTGCGGGGGGAAGGAGCGTGGGAGGAGCTCTGGCTACCCTCAAATTGTTTTGGTCAATTAAATAGGAAACTATAACTTTTAATTTCCATTCGAACGACCTATCTCCCGATATTCCAGGACCATTGGTTCGATATGATCACCCCTGGAAAAAAAATGAACACGCATCCGTGATCTTTCTTCTGGCAAAAAAACTACAAATTCCACATTTTTGCAGATGGGAGCTTGAAACCTCTACAATAGGGTTCCCTGTAACACTGAGGTGTAATTTTCATTCGGATTACTTGACTTTTATGGGATGTTTCCCACCTTTTTGGAAACTCAGACAAATTTTTCTCAGGCTCGTAGCTTTTGATGGGTAGCATTAAACTCAATGAATCTTATATATTATGAATCAGCATAAAAATGTGGTTCTTTTGATATATCTATTGTTATTAAGACTCTGTTTCTTAGAGTTCTGGTTACTATTAAACCGGGTCGCTCCTTACTTACTGTTCGTTACCATAAACTGTTTGATAAGAATGCACGCCTGAAAAAATAATCATGCAGTTAACTCTGTCAACCATATTTAAAACACCTAGAATGAAATCAAGGCAGTATCTAGGGGGTCTGACCTCCCTCCCCACACCCTGAAAAGGTTGTCCAACTCGTAAAAACGTGAGGCGAAATGCATATATAAACATTTTGATGCGTATTATAAAATTTTATTTAACCCTCTCCGAAGAAGAAGACGAACAAAAATCCTGGCTACGGCCTTGACTGAAATACTGTTTTAAGATTAGCTGTGATTTTTCCGATTTGATTTGCAAACTTTATCACGATTATATCTTGTCTGTGTCTTTTCTGATTCTTGGTGCACCTGTGTAAGTGAGCCTCAATCTTCATGAGAAAACGACGGAAGTATGCACACACTTAAAAAACACATTGAGTTGTCCACTCAGCCTAAACTAATCCTTAAAATATTAAATAAACAAACAAGTTTTTTTTTAACTGAAAGTAAGGAACGACGTTAAAACTTAAAACGAACAGAAATTATTCCTTGTATGAAAGGGGCTGTCCCCTCCTCAACTCCTCGCTCTTTACGCTAAAGTTTTTTATTGTTTAAAAAATAGAGTTGTGAGAAAGTCAAACTTTAGCGTAAAGAGCGAGGCGTTGAGGAGGGGACATCCCCTTTCATATAAGGAATAATTTCTGTTCGTTTTAAGTTTTAACGACGTTCCTTACTTTCAGTTGAAAAAAACTTGTTTTTTTTATTGAATTTTTGAACGTTTTTGAATAAATACAGGTTTTGATCTTGGCTCACCGTACATGAATAATTAAAACAAAATTTGCATATTAATTTACTTTTAATTGGTTAAATGGCTTTCTCGAAACTTGTTTAATTTTATTTATGAACGTTTTTATTAGTAACAAATATACGTAACTTATGAATTAACTTACGTAACGAACTTCTATATTCACATATTCTTAATACGTATATTAGGGGGTTCGTCCCCTAATCAATACCTTGCTCTTTAAGCTAAAGTTCGAATTTTGTTCCAATTCTTTAAAAATGACCGCTTAATCACAAAGGCCGTTAATTAGAATAAATAGCTCTTATGAAAGTAACTAAAAAATCTTTGGCTTAAAGAGCGAAGTATTGACTAGGAGGTGAACCCAATCATATATGTAATATTTTCTGTTCGTTTAAAGTTTTAATGTTGCTGCTTTTGCAGTTGAAAAACTTGTTTTTTTTATATTTAATTTCTGATCTTTTTTTAAATAACGTTGGGAAGTCCGACGTCCCCTTCATAGCAATGTCCCTTCCCCCATGAAAACTTCTTTCATGGAAAGATCCTCCCACATAACCCCCAACAACCCCCCCCCCCAACTACCAGGAAAAATCTCCCCTGAAAACGTCTGTATAGTTCCCAATAACCAATACTATATGTTAACATTGGGTAAAGTTCATAACTTTCAGCCCTCCCCCCGGGAACTTCGGGGATTAAGTCATCCTAAAAGACATACTTATAATATTTTCGAACATGCTGAACAAAATGGCTATCTCAAAGTTTTGATCGGGTTACTTTGGGAAAAAATGAGCGTGGGAGGGGACCTAGTTGCCCTCCATTTTTTGGTCACTTAAAAAGGGCACTAGAACTTTTAATTTCCATTCCAATGAGCCCTCACACGATATTCTAGGACCACTGGGTCGATACGATCACCCCTGGGGAAAAAAAAAACAAATAAACACGCACCCGTGATCTTCTTCTGGCAAAAAATGCAAAATTCCACATTTTTGTTGATAGGAGCTTGAAACCTCTACAGTAGGGTTCGTTGATATGCTGAATATGATGGTGTGATTTTCATTAAAGTTCTATAATTTTTAGGGGGTCTTTTCCCCTTTTTTCGAATATAAGCCAAATTTTCTCATGTGCGTAACTTTGATGGGTAGGACTAAACTGATGAAACTTATATATTTGAAATCAGCATTAAAATATGATTCTTTTAATGTATCTATTTGTATCAAAATACCGTTTTCTAGAGTTTCGGTTACCATTGAGCCGGGTCGCTCCTTACTTACAGTTCGTTACCACAAACTGTTTGATAATTGTATCTATTAATTTCACATGTAGCTTGTGAAGAAAAGGTCAACAAACTTTCTTTTTTTAGGTTGCTTTATTCTTTGCTTCGGGGATTTTTAGGAGCTAAGTGAAGTAATAACCCTAAACAAAATTTGATATAAAGTTGAGGTTTCCAATCGAGTGAGCTCATTATTGAATATCAGCTTTTCTAACAGAGTTTACTAAAAGAGTATGTTACTAGCCTGAAAATATTTTTGAGAAAACTGTTCTTTGACATTTCAAGAGCAAGGAAGCAAGTGCGTCAATTGGGGGGGGGGGGGGTTACGTCCCTATATTTTTTTTTAATCCGCCCCTAAAGTAAAAAAAAAAATTGTTTCTTTGTATTTTCATTGGAAAATATCCTTTTCTGTTTTTCCATTGCAAAATTAAAAAATACCGCCCCTTGACTTCGACAAACAAATTTTGCAATTTTTAGTGTTTTATATGACTCTGGCATTACTATATACTTCCTAAATGATTCATTAATTAGTACAAAACACAAATTTCCCACTGGTAATGGTAGTAAGAAAACTATGATGGTCATACACATTTATGCTGTGTACCATGAAAAGGAAAAATGTCTCCTTCTTAAAGAGCACATTTTAAGATAAAAACGTCGCATATATAGAGCCTTGTATTTAGTTTAATTCCCCTTAATATGGATTATTTATTTTTTTTTTCCAGAGAAGATTTTTCTCACGATATCTTGTATTTTTTTCATGTAACTGATCTTTTCCTTCTATATTTTCCGATTCGGCCCAAACCCAACAAAAAATTGACCCGTAGAAAAAATACATGTCTATCGAAACTACAAAGTTGTCATGGATTTTAACCTATAATTTTAAAGGTTCTGATGGGAAGAGTTCCATTTCTATTGCCATTTGTTGAGATATATGGAGTATTTGGATTCTGACAAATTCCATGAAGGGTCAAACATGGAGGTTGAGTGTAAAGGTAAATGATGCCCATTATCCCCATTGTTTAAGTACCATCGTACCAACATGGTCAAAAATAAGTATTTTATTAGTAAATTTGTGGATTAAGCTCCATTTTGGACATTGAAAACATATTTCAGCAGTTTCTGAAGGGCTAAAAATATTCTTTCTTTCGTAGCACCAAATTCATTTGGCTTTGTTTTTGTATGTTGCTCTCAGCTTTTAATATGAGATTGTCATACTTATTACAACCAATTTATCAACTTAGTATCAAAAGACACTAACTGCAAGATCTTGTTTTTTGCAGCGATAGAATATCAATCAACGAAAGCTCCAAACGGGCTAATTACTTACCCTCACTAGAATAAAAATTCATTTACCTTCCTCCCTTAGATTTTTGTAAAATTGAGGCCACTTTTTTGTTCTCAGAAGGAAGAAATATAAGCTGAGGGTAGAACTGAAATTGATATCATTTGGTTTTCAAGAGTTACTTTCAAAGAATTAATCGAATTTAATGCCGAATTCTCCGGACTGAATTGTCAAAACACGGATAGGAGAATTCCGCATTAGCTTAGACAGACTATCACAATTGTTTTAGATTAGGTCTGTGAGAATGTAACCTGGCTTCTGATTTGCGGAAAAGAGCGAACCACATCCCATAGTGATCAAAAGTTTAAAAACGTGTTTTAAAAAAAACTGTCTGGTGAGAAAAAATTGTCATTTGACACTGAATCAGGAATGGTAACTATTGTTTCGGTTAATCTTAGAAGTAAAAGTTTTTTGCGAAAAGAAATTTATGGTGTAGGATACGCCTTTTGTAAGATAATTACAGTCCCCCACCTTGACTACCAAGGAAAATGACTTTTTTGCATGGGTAGCACTAATCTGTCTCACATTTTTTTTCTTTTTTTTCTAGAAAGGCTAGGGGGTGGCAAGAGCATCATAGAGAGGCGTGTAATAGCTCATTCGAAAGGAAATTAAATTTGTAAGTGCCCTTTAAAGTGACCAAAAAGATTGGAGGGAAAATAGCCCCCCCCCTGCCTTACAGGCCCCCCTCTCCCCAACTAGTCCTATAAAAATTTTGAGATAGCCATTTTGTTTAACATAGTTCAAAGGTCCAATACATATAGTTTTGATGATGATATGGTCCTCAGTAGTCCCTGGGGAAGGGATGTATGTGGTATCGGGCGTATCAATATCGCGCGTATCGGTATCGTATGTATCGTATCGGGAATATCGGTATCAGCTGTTGTTGTTTTTTTTCAGTCATTTTCTAGGCTCATTTTTTAAAGCAAGTCCCGGCAAGGTATCATTGTTGCAGAGGCAGCTGCAACCGAGTAAAGAGCGAACCACAGCCCATAGTAGGCCTAACCAAAAGTTAAAAAATGCGGTTTCAAAAAAATTGCCTAGTGAAAAAAAATTTCCATCTGACGCTGACTCAGGAACGTTAACTATTATTTTGGTTCGTTTTAAAAGTAAAAGTTAATTGCGAAAAGAAATTTGTTGATTTCGAAAAAAAAGCCTCACACCCCTCGAAAACGGCGTCATATCAAAATGAAAAGAATGCCATTGGAATCAACATGGTCAAAACCTTGTACAGGGAAGTTACAGTCCCCCTCCCTGAACAACAAGGAAAATCACTTTTTTGCATCGGTAGCACTGATCTGTCTCCCGTTTTTGTGTTGTTTGATTTTTTTTTTCAACAGGTCTAGCTGGCTACCAGAACATCATAAAGATATTCTTAATGGCTCATTCAAAAGCTTTTTCTCATATCTACGTTTTTTTTATAAATTGTGCCATCTGCAAGTGTCATACGACACTAAAATGGCACTTTTTGTTCTATTTCTCAAAGGATGGCACTAGCAGGCTGCCAGAACATCGTTGGTAGATCTTTTATAGGTCATATAAAAGACATTGCATATATCTACGTCTTTTATATAAATTCCACCATCATCAAGTTCAAATGGCACTAAATACGGCACTTTTGGTGTCGTGTCTCAAGTGGAAAAGCTGCACTGTAAAAAAATTGATTTCCAACAAAATGTTTTGCTCGAATTCAAACAAGTCACAAAAAAATATAATTTTTCTGTTGAAATTGTGACTTGCTTATTTAATTCCAACTAATTATTGAAATTATTAAGATTTATGTACTTTTCAGTAGAAAAAATGTAATTTTCACCGTAAATAGGCTATATCAATCAACACGGTTTGAACTTCAACAGTAATTTGAAGTTTCTTGAATATCATTTTAAATTTGAATATAGGACCATTGAAAATAATATGTTCAGTATAAGTTCAATTCAAATATTTGAATTATAGCAGAAAAAGGAGAATGCTAATTGAATTTTGAGCATAAAATTTAATTATAAAAAAAAGGAAATATATTTTTACTTTGAAATAAGTAAGCTTTCTTGTCTGCAAAATGAACACGCAAAAATTTATGTACAAAAATTATCTTTTAACTTTTACAATCGCTTTTTTTAAATACATTTTTTGTGAGTTTCTGTAGGTAGAAAATTTCTTAAGTTGCTACCCTAACCTTAACAGTACTAACGGTGAAAATATATTCAATTCAATTCAATTTATTCGAATAACAACATAACACAAACATCAATAACAATAAAGATCCTAGAAGAGAACTTGTTAAGGACCAAAAAAATAAAAAAAAATACAATAACACTGAAAAAAAAAGAATAAAACATGGGTAATTAAAGCAAATTGGTTAAAAATTGAAAGATTAAATTATATTATCCAGTTTTGTTACATTTTTATACAGCTTGCAGAAACTTGTGGCTAGTTCAACACTGGAGGGTATTTTGTTCCATTGAATAATAGATTTGTAAATGGGAGATTGCTGGGCAGCACTAGAAACGCATTTAGGAATTATAAAGGCTCTATTGGATGAACGGAGACAGTGGGCTTCCGAATTATTGATGTTATAATAGGTTAGTAGTTGAGGTGGAAGATTATCTGTGGAAAGCAGAGTAAGCAAGCGATAAGTTTAGTTTTTGTATGATTTGATCAAGTGGAGCTATGCCAAAATCTGAATACAAATCACGGGTTGGATATAGACGGCGGAGCCGAAAAACTGCTTTAATGGCACGGTTTTGGGCAAATTTGAGTTTTTTAGTGAAAGACCGGTTTGTATTTCCCCAAACTGATCCGCAATAAGAAAGGTAAGGAAAAATAAAGGAATAATAGAGGGTAACTAGGATGTCAGGAAGAAGAAAATAATTCACACGGTTAATCATAGCTACTTGTCTCAAAATTATTGCTGTGATGTAAGAAATATGATTAGAGAAGGACAAGCATGAGTCAATAAATACACCAAGAAACTTGGCAACCTCCACTTGTGGGAGGATGTCGGAGGAGTACTTGAGACCAAGAGCAGGTTGAATTACGTCTTTGTTGTAGGGGGTTCTGAATAATACTATTTGACTTTTTTTGCTATTAATGGTCATGTTATTCATAAGGCACCACGCCTGGACTCTGTTCAGAAGGACTTGGGCAGAGGTTATTGCCGATGGTAAATTGGTGCCAGTGATGAAGAAGTTGCTGTCATCAGCAAATAGTACAGGATACACTGAAGGGCCCAGGTCCATAACAAGATCATTGATATATAGAAGAAATAAAATAGGTCCTAGAACGGAGCCTTGCGGGACACCCCTCCGAACAGGTAAGGGCTGAGAGGATACTCCTCCTAAGCTCACACTCTGTACCCTTCCAGATAGATAAAAATCAAACCAAGAGAGGGGTACACCACGAATACCGTAACCCTTTAATTTACTTATTAAAATACTATGATCGACCGTGTCAAAGGCCTTAGAAAAATCCAAAAACAAACCCAATACAGTTTTTTTAAGGTCAAGTTGTGAGCGTATGAACTGTGTGGCGTCAATTAGAGCATGAGAAGTTGAAAATTTCGGCCTAAAGCCATATTGGTGAGGAGAAATCAAGGAAACAGAGTGCTGACTATCAAACAGAAAGGGAGACAGACGTCTGAAGATGATTCTCTCGAACACTTTGGATATAACAGGGAGAATTGAGATTGGACGATAATTACCTATCTCAGTTGGATCGCCCTTTTTAAGAACTGGGACAACAATGGCTGACTTTAGTATATCAGGGAAAACTCCGTGGGTTAAAGATAGGTTGGCAATATGCTTGATGGGCTCGCAAACAAAAGGAGATATAGTCTTCAGGAGCTTATTACTTAATCCAAGACAGTCAGGTGTAAAACTATTAGGAAGAGAACCGATGATTTGAAGTACCTCATTGCTATCAGTTGGGCAGAAAAACATGGATCTAGAATTGAAGCAAGGGAATACAGCCTGTAAGGAGGAGCGGGAATCAGTATGAGGAACATTAGAAAAATAATTATTAAATGCGTCAGGTGCATGTAAAGGGTCAATTAATCTACCATTTGTGTCTTTAAGGCGAATAGGTATAGACTTTGATTTTCTATTTTTTGAGAGTATATCATTAATGGTGGACCAAATCTTTTTCAGGTTTCCTTTGCAGTTGAGAATTTTTGTATAATAATAATTTTTTCTTCGCTTCACGGAGGAGTTTAGTGTATAAGTTTTTATAATTTTTATAATTTGATAGGTCAATATCACTACTGGTCTTACAGGCTAACTTATATAATTTGTTTTTACGATATGAGGAGACAATGAGACTATGTGACATCCAGGGGCATATAGGGATAGTTTTCCGGTTATGTTTGCGGATAGGAAAACTTGAATGGATAATCTCACTTAGCCTTTGCGCAAAACCATTTGTGGCAGAATTTACCTCTTGACAATTTAAAATATCGGACCAGTCAGTGGTTCTTAGGCAATCGATAAAATGGGTTATATTTACAGAGCTGTAGTTTCTAGTAGGTGTTGGGATATTAATTCTAGAGCGTAGAGGTAGTGGTTGTGAAGGTAGTGACAAGTAAATAGGAAAATGGTCTGACAGATCCGAAAATATTATATTTGAGGACAGGTCATTTCCCAGGGAAGTGGATACAAAAATGTTATCAATTAATGATGAAGTTGATCTCACAAGATCGACTCTAATGGGGAAAAAAATTGTGGGTAGAAGACCACTCGCGGTTACCGATTCAAAAAAAGTGTCAGATTCAATGTTTTTACCAACTTTGAGTAGGTTACAATTAAAGTCCCCAAGAACTATTGCCTTTTTATGGGGTAGATTAATAAAATTAGAGAAATCATCAAACAGATTTCAAAAACATGAGGTCGGAAATGGTGGAGGTTTATAAAATAAGGACAGTATATAGGAATTTTGGCCGATAACTATGTTAACAATTATTGAATAAATACATCTGAGATTTATTTGTGTAGAGAAAATAGATTCACACTCTGATAGCCTGGTAAAATTTACATTCGAACGGATGTAAACTGAGATATCCCAGAACACTTTTGGCGTAATGGCCTTTTTTTAAGGATATTTTTCAGTTCAACTGGTTCACTGCCAACCTCGATAAGATGGGAAAGTGCGAGGTATGTGGCTAACCTTTGCCATTCTTGATTGTGATGATGAATAACTTGTGGATGTGATAAAACTGGAAGTTGGGAAGAGGAAGGCTACGATTTGGCATCAAGTTGAGGAAATTGAGTGGACCATTGGGTAAATGAAAAGCCTTTATCTATTGGGGGTGGGACCTTTTCCTCTGGTTCTTTGAAACTTCAGTTTGGCTATTTAAGGGTCGACTTGGAGTTGGTTGTCTAGGGATTGTAGCGGCTACGACGGAGTAGGGCAAGTTCAATCTCACAGAGGTTCGGAGGATCTCGGCTCTCTTATGATAGGTCGGACAAAGTTGCTTCTCAAGTGCCGTGTGCTCCTTATTATTACAATTTTTACAGTAGGCGTCTTTCTCGGTGCAATTTTCTGTAACGTGGCTAGGTTTACCACATTTTCGACATGATTGGAGTGACTGTTTACAATTGTTTTTGCTATGACCATGAGCTAGGCAAATTGCACATTGTAGGGGCTTTGGTTTATAGGACTTATGGCGAAGGGCCATACCATACAGAAAAACTTCTTCTTTGTAACTCGTTTTTGCATACAATGAGCACTGAGCAACTGGGCATAAGATTACCATCATTTTTCAAGCTGAGTCTTGTGGCTGTTGTTGGTTGGACCGGATGACCCGAATAATCAATTAGTTCAGCTGTAAATTCCTCTATTGGTATACCGGTGTCAACACCATAAACCACGTATTTATAGGACTTTTCTACTTCTTTCGAAGTGGCAAAGATTTTGGAACCTTCAACGATTAATTCCTTGGACCTTGAGAGGACTGAATCTGCGGCCTTGTGAGAGGTAAAATAAAGATCTACCAGACCGTCTTTTAGGAAAACTACTTCAAAAGTTGAGTTAGCTAGTAAAAATATAGGCTTTCTAATATCCATTAACCGATCTCTAGTAAAGGGTTGACCATTGGTTTTCTTGATGGTCACAATGTAATAGCATGGCTGATCTAAAGAGCTAGGAAGCGATTCAATTGGTTGGGAATCATCAGGGAGTGATACAATCTCGGGTTGGGGTTCTTCAGGAGGTGATCTAATTGCATCATTTTTTTCCTTTTTTGCCAGGGGTTTCACCGGTACTTTTAGCTTGAAGGAAGTTTAGGGCTTGTATCCCCTTAAGATGTGTGGTTGATTTAGACATAGGAGTTGGGGGGGGGGGTTCTAGTTAAGATTCTTTTTGAAGGCAGGAAAGGTGAGACATCTATGTCTTTTTCAGGAGGTTCTTTTGTGTCAGGGATATTGCTTTCTGAATTCAATTTTTTCTAATTAAGAACGAAAATCCTTTTATGGGAACAACTTATGTTTTTGCGATGAACGTCATTTTTGTAATGAGCCCCAAAAAGTGTTTCAAAAAAAAAATTCTTCCCTGGATTTGCCATAAATTTGCTGTTTACGCTGAATAACCAAGTAAGCAAATATATCGAAGAAAAGAAGACACCTGTAAGGGTATTTCAGTCCTTTACGTAGACGTAAAGGAACCAAAAGCTTCCTCAAAATGGTGCACATTTCAACTGGACTCAGAAATACTACACTTTAATGGCATGAATCGTGCTTCAAAAACTCCGGTTTGCTACAGGATTAATTAAAAAATAGGACGTTAGCCCAATAATTTTTGTCAAACAGTTCATACTGTTAAACTGTAATTAAGGAGCGACTCAGCTCAACTGTAACCGAAACTCAAAAATTGAATTTTGATAACAATTGATAAGAATTAGATTTTTATGCAGATTGCAAATATATAAATTTCATTACATTCAATATCTACCCACCATAGGCTCCAAGTCTCAGAAGAAAAAGGGATTTTGAAAATAGGGCACCTGATTTTCGAAAAAGGGAGAAACACCCCCCAAAAAGTCAATAAATCTTAATGTAAATCAGACCTTCAGATTCAGCGTATCAGATAATGTTGTTGTGGGGGTTATGATCTCCTACCTGCACAAATGAGCAATTTATGTTTTTGCCAGAAGACTGATCACGGATGCGTTTCTATTTGTTTTTTTTTTTTTTTTTTGTTCTAGTGTCCTTTTTAAGAGACCGTAAAGATTGGAGGGTAACTAAACCTCCTCCCAAGACCTAATTTGTCTCTTGTTTTGTTTTCGAATGTTATGATTTAAGATCAATTTGCCAAAAAAAAACCATCTCCTTCAACTACCTACAAACGTATAATACAGAAGTAGATTTAATGTTAAGACCTTCAAACGACGAAGCGACGATTTTACCTAGGGGGCATTCAGATCAGAGAGAGAAGACATTCTGATTGTGATGGTAAGTATTAAGTTTAGTTTATTAATATTGATAACTTGTGCCTTATGTCTCCCAAAATATTTAAGATAGTACATTTCTATAAATAAAAAAAGGTTCGGTAAAATTCTACGGTACTGTTCTATTAGCTGTAAACCATGCAAGAAGTGAAGTTTGGTTAATGCTAATCAAATAAAAATAAATAGGATTAAAATGTAATAGTTTAGAAACAAAATTCGGTTATACACATTAGTAGAGAGCTATCTTATACTCCTGTCCCTCACCCCTGCTGCCACCTACAACTTTTTTACATAGTTTAATGAGGACAGGGTCAATGGCCTCTTTCTCCAGGTGTGTTTTTGGCACGCCCTCAGCGAAGGTCAATGTTGCTATTGTTTCCGAGGCAAAATGCCAAGGTCAATGTTGTTTTGAATAGAGTCATTAGGGAGAACACGTGGTTAATGGGGTCAATGTTGTTGTCGTTCGAAGCAAAGTTAATGACACTTCCTTCCTGTTCGAGGCGGATGTTATGATCCAGAAATAGCATTTGTTATTGTTATTCGAGCCAGATGTTATGAGGTTCCGAGAAACAGTTAATGACACTTCCTTCCTGTTCGAGGCGGATGTTATGATCCAGAAATAGCATTTGTTATTGTTATTCGAGCCAGATGTTATGAGGTTCCCGGAAACAGTTAATGACACTTCCTTCCTGTTCGAGGCGGATGTTATGATCCAGAAATAGTATTGTTATTGTTATTCGAGCCAGATGTTATGAGGTTCCGAGAAACAGTATTTGTTGTTGTTTCCGAACCAGATGCTATGATCCGAAAATAGTATTTGTTATTGTTTCCGAGCCAAATGTTACGAGTTCCCGGAAACAGTTAATTAATGTCTGACAGATGACGTCAAGTTAATTAATGTCCTTGCATTTCCAAAGAGAATTGTCACCGAGAAACAGTTAGATCACACATGATGTCATGATTGATTGATTGACACGAAAGGGAAATTAATTTGTTGTTCTAAAGAGAATTGATTCACGAAAGGGGAATTAATTTGGAGTTCTAACAAGAGAATCGTTTCCGAGGCAGATGTTTTGATCTTAGCGCGCGAAAAGGTTTCCAAATAATTTGAAATGCATTAGCGCAGAGATGCCAAACAAAAAGGAACATGCTGAAATTCCGTTTGGGGGGTAATTTTGGCGAAACTGTTTTAGCTATTTTATGGAATTATTTCGGCGAAACACTTAGAGACATTATAAAATATGATTTTTGAAGAGATTTTGGAGGAGGTTTTGAGTGTGGTCGTTATAATACACAAGTTTCAATTGAACAGTGTTGTGAGGTCCTCTACCCCAACCCAAAGGGCCCCCGATTGCTCTACCCCAACCCAAAGGGCCCCGATTGCTCTACCCCAACCCCAAAGGGCCCCGATTGCTCTACCCCAACCCCAAAGGGTTCCGATCCCCCTACCCCAACCCCGAAGGAAGCCCCCGGTCCTCAAAGGTTCTCTGGGCTTCCAAAGGACCCCCCGGACCCCCAAAGGCCATCATCCTGTCCCCAAATGCCCCCCAGGCTCCCAACTGGCCCATCGGACCCCAAAGGGCCCCCTCCCGGACCCCAAAGGCCCTCCCCCGGTCCTCAAAGGTCCCCCAGACCCCCATAGGCCCTCACCGGGCTCCCAGGGCTCCCAAAGGACCAATCGGCACTCAAGGGCCCCCCCAGACCCCCAAAGGCCCTTCCCGAGCCCCCAAAGGCCCTCTCCGGTCCTCAAAGGTCCCCCCGGACTCCCAAGGTCCACCAGACCCCCAAAGGCCCTCCACCAGTCCCCAAAGGCACTCTCCCAGTCCACAAAGGTCTCCCAGACCCCAAAGGCCCTCACCGGGCTCCCAGGGCTCCCAAAGGACCAATCGGCACTCAAGGGCCCCCCAGACCCCAAAGGCCCTTCCCGAGCCCCCAAAGGCCATCTTCGGTCCTCAAAGGTCCTCCACCAGTCCCCAAGGCCCTCTCCCGGTCCCAAAGGTCCACCAGGCACCCAAAGGGCCCCAGACCCTAAAAAGACCATACCCGAGCCCCCCAAAGGCCCTCACCGGTTCCCAAAGGTCCACCAGACCCCCAAAAGCCCTCCACCGGTCCCCAAAGGCCCTCCCCGGGCTCCCAGGGCTCCCAAAGGGCCCCGATTACTCTACCCCAACCCCGAAGGAAGCCTCCGGTCCTCAAAGGTCCCCCAGGCTCCCAAAGGACCCACTGGACCCCCAAAGGCCCTCACCTGGTCCCCAAAGGTCCACCGGGCTCCCAAAGGGACCACCGGACCCCCAAAGGGTCCCCCGGACCCCAAAGGTCCTCTCCAGGTCCTCAAGGGTCCACCGGGCTCCCAAAGGACCAGTCGGTCCTCAAGGACCCTCTCAGACGTGCAAAGACCCTCCCCAGACCCCCAAAGGCTCATCCCGGTCCCCAAAGGTCCCCTCAGGCTCCCATATGACCACTCCACCCCTCAAGGGCCCCTGGATCCCCAAACGCCCTCCCCGGACCCCTCCAAAGAACCCCCTCTCCATTTTTAACACTTTTTATGGCTTTATTATATCCTTTTAGAACAAGTTCCTTTCATAATGTCCCTCCTAAACCCATTTTCCAACTTGAAGTACTTATCTTTTTCACCCACTTTCTCAATGAAAAAGAAATTAGTTTTTAATCAATTCTAATTTTCCAAATAATATAAAAATTTTCCACTTTAGTTCAGATCTCCCTCTCGAAGAGATGAAAAATTTAAAATACTGTTCCAAATTTTTCGCAGAAGATAAAAAAAGTTCAAGTTTTCTTCTGAATTTTACCAAAGAACGTGCTCCAATTCTAATTTCTCCAGAGAAAACAAAATCTTCCACTTCAGTTCTATATTTCACAAAGATATAAAGAAATTTAAAGTTCAAGTCTAAATTTTTCGGTGGAAGATAGAAAAAGTAATACCATACTTGTGAATATTTTCACGGAAAATAAAAAGTTCTAGTTCAATTTACAATTTCCTCAACGAAGTGAAGAAAGGTTCAAGTTCTCTTCTGAATTTTACCAAAGAACACGCTTCAATTCTAATTTCACCAGAGAAAATAAAAATCTTCCACTTCAGTTCTTTATTTGGAAGATAGAAAAAGTAATACCATACTTGTGAATATTTTCACGGAAGATAAAAAGTTCTAGTTCAATTTAAAATTTCCTCAATGAAGTCAAGGAAAGTTCAAGTTCTCTTCTGAATTTTACCACAGAACATGCTCCAATTCTAATTTTTTCAGAGAAAACAAAAATCTTCCACTTCAGTTCTCTATTTCACAAAGACATAAAGAAATTTAAAGTTCAAGTCTAAATTTTTCGGTGGAAGATAGAAAAAGTAATACCATACTTGTGAATATTTTCCCGGAAGATAAAAAGTTCTAGTTCAATTTACAGTTTCCTCAACGAAGTGAAGAAAAATACAAGTTCTCTTCCGAATTTTACCAAAGAACAAAATTCAATTCTAATTTCACCAGAGAAAATAAAAATCTTCCACTTCAGTTCTTTATTTCACAAAGAAATAAAGAAATTTAAAGTTCAAGTCTAAATTTTTCGGTGGAAGAAAAAAAAAGCAATACCATACTTGTGAATATTTTCCCGGAAGATAAAAAGTTCTAGTTCAATTTACAGTTTCCTCAACGAAGTGAAGAAAAGTTCAAGTTCTCTTCTGAATTTTACTAAAGAACACGCTTCAATTCTAATTTTTTCAGAGAAAACAAAAATCTTCCACTTCAGTTCTTTATTTCACAAAGACATAAAGAAATTTAAAGTACAATTCTAATTTTTCGGTGGAAGATAGAAAAAGTAATACCATACCTGTGAATATTTTCCCGGAAGATAAAAAGTTCTAGTTCAATTTACAATTTCTTCAACGAAGTGAAGAAAGGTTCAAGTTCTCTTCTGAATTTTACTAAAGAACAAAATTCAATTCTAATTTTTTCAGAGAAAATAAAAATCTTCCACTTCAGTTCTCTATTTCACAAAGACATAAAGAAATTTAAAGTTCAATTCTAAATTTTTCGGTGGAAGATAGAAAAAGTAATACCATACCTGTGAATATTTTCACGGAAGATAAAAAGTTCTAGTTCAATTTAAAATTTCCTCAACGAAGTGAAGAAAGGTTCAAGTTCTCTTCTGAATTTTACTAAAGAACAAAATTCAATTCTAATTTCACCAGAGAAAATAAAAATCTTCCACTTCAGTTCTCTATTTCACAAAGACATAAAGAAATTTAAAGTTCAATTCTAAATTTTTCGGTGGAAGATAGAAAAAGTAATACCATACTTGTGAATATTTTCCCGGAAGATAAAAAGTTCTAGTTCAATTTAAAATTTTCTCAACGAAGTGAAGAAAAATTCAAGTTCTCTTCTGAATTTTACCAAAGAATAAAATTCAATTCTAATTTTTTCAGAGAAAACAAAATCTTCCACTTCAGTTCTATATTTCACAAAGACATAAAGAAATTTAAAGTTCAATTCTAAATTTTTCGGTGGGTGATAGAAAAAGTAATACCATACTTGTGAATATTTTCCCGGAAGATAAAAAGTTCTAGTTCAATTCTAAATTTTTCGGTGGAAGATAGAAAAAGTAATACCATACCTGTGAATATTTTCACGGAAGATAAAAGTTCTAGTTCAATTTAAAATTTTCTCAACGAAGTGAAGAAAAATTCAAGTTCTCTTCTGAATTTTACCAAAGAACAAAATTCAATTCTAATTTTTTCAGAGAAAACAAAATCTTCCACTTCAGTTCTTTATTTCACAAAGACATAAAGAAATTTAAAGTTCAAGTCTAAATTTTTCGGTGGAAGATAGAAAAAGTAATACCATACTTGTGAATATTTTCCCGGAAGATAAAAAGTTCTAGTTCAATTTACAGTTTCCTCAATGAAGTCAAGGAAAGTTCAAGTTCTCTTCTGAATTTTACCAAAGAACAAAATTCAATTCTAATTTCACCAGAGAAAATAAAAATCTTCCACTTCAGTTCTCTATTTCACAAAGACATAAAGAAATTTAAAGTTCAATTCTAAATTTTTCGGTAGAAGATAGAAAAAGTAATACCATACTTGTGAATATTTTCCCGGAAGATAAAAAGTTCTAGTTCAATTTAAAATTTTCTCAACGAAGTGAAGAAAAATTCAAGTTCTCTTCTGAATTTTACCAAAGAATAAAATTCAATTCTAATTTTTTCAGAGAAAACAAAATCTTCCACTTCAGTTCTATATTTCACAAAGACATAAAGAAATTTAAAGTTCAATTCTAAATTTTTCGGTGGGTGATAGAAAAAGTAATACCATACTTGTGAATATTTTCCCGGAAGATAAAAGTTCTAGTTCAATTCTAAATTTTTCGGTGGAAGATAGAAAAAGTAATACCATACCTGTGAATATTTTCACGGAAGATAAAAGTTCTAGTTCAATTTAAAATTTTCTCAACGAAGTGAAGAAAAATTCAAGTTCTCTTCTGAATTTTACCAAAGAATAAAATTCAATTCTAATTTCACCAGAGAAAACAAAATCTTCCACTTCAGTTCTTTATTTCACAAAGACATAAAGAAATTTAAAGTTCAAGTCTAAATTTTTCGGTGGAAGATAGAAAAAGTAATACCATACTTGTGAATATTTTCCCGGAAGATAAAAAGTTCTAGTTCAATTTACAGTTTCCTCAATGAAGTCAAGGAAAGTTCAAGTTCTCTTCTGAATTTTACCAAAGAACAAAATTCAATTCTAATTTCACCAGAGAAAATAAAAATCTTCCACTTCAGTTCTCTATTTCACAAAGACATAAAGAAATTTAAAGTTCAATTCTAAATTTTTCGGTGGAAGATAGAAAAAGTAATACCATACTTGTGAATATTTTCCCGGAAGATAAAAAGTTCTAGTTCAATTTACAGTTTCCTCAATGAAGTCAAGGAAAGTTCAAGTTCTCTTCTGAATTTTACCAAAGAACACGCTTCAATTCTAATTTTTTCAGAGAAAACAAAAATCTTCCACTTCAGTTCTTTATTTCACAAAGACATAAAGAAATTTAAAGTACAATTCTAATTTTTCGGTGGAAGATAGAAAAAGCAATACCATACTTGTGAATATTTTCCCGGAAAATAAAAAGTTCTAGTTCAATTTACAATTTCCTCAACGAAGTGAAGAAAGGTTCAAGTTCTCTTCTGAATTTTACTAAAGAACAAAATTCAATTCTAATTTTTTCAGAGAAAATAAAAATCTTCCACTTCAGTTCTCTATTTCACAAAGACATAAAGAAATTTAAAGTTCAATTCTAAATTTTTCGGTGGAAGATAGAAAAAGTAATACCATACCTGTGAATATATTCACGGAAGATAAAAAGTTCTAGTTCAATTTAAAATTTCCTCAACGAAGTGAAGAAAGGTTCAAGTTCTCTTCTGAATTTTACTAAAGAACAAAATTCAATTCTAATTTCACCAGAGAAAATAAAAATCTTCCACTTCAGTTCTTTATTTCACAAAGAAATAAAGAAATTTAAAGTTCAATTCTAAATTTTTCGATGGAAGATAGAAAAAGTAATACCATACCTGTGAATATTTTCCCGGAAGATAAAAAGTTCTAGTTCAATTTTAAATTTTCTCAACGAAGTCAAGGAAAGTTCAAGTTCTCTTCTGAACTTTACCAAAGAACACGCTTCAATTCTAATTTTTCAGAGAAAACAAAAATCTTCCACTTCAGTTCTTTATTTCACAAAGACATAAAGAAATTTAAAGTTCAATTCTAATTTTTCGGTGGGTGATAGAAAAATTAATGCCGTACTTGTGATTATTTTCACGGAAGATAAAAAGTTCCACTTCAATTTTAAATTTCCCCGGAAGATAAAAAGTTCTAGTTCAACTTGCTATTATCTTTGTGAAAACACACAAACTCAGAAAAAATGCTCAATTTTCCTTTAGTACCTATGCAATTAGACTAAAAATGAAGATATTTATACAGAGTTTCAACTCGCTATGGCTAAGTTTGCTAAAAACAAGCTATTTTCTTGCGAAAACACACAAAATCAGAAAAATGTTCAATGTTCCTTAAGCACCTACGCAATTAGGCTTAAATGAAGATATTTATGCGGAGTTTCAACTCGATAGGGCTAAGTTTGCTAAAAACAAGCTATTTTCTTGCGAAAACACACGAAATCAGAAAAAATATTGTTAGGTTAGGTTAAGTTAGATTAGGTTAGGTTAGCCTACGTACGCGCGCATATAGGTTAAGTTAGGTTAGATTAAGTTAGATTAGGTTAAGTTAGGTTAGGTTAGGTTAGATTAAGTTAGGTTAGGCTAGGTTAGCCTACGTACGCGCGCGTACGTAGGCTAACCTAGCCTAACCTAACTTAATCTAACCTAACCTAACCTAACTTAACCTAATCTAACTTAATCTAACCTAACTTAACCTATATGCGCGCGTACGTAGGCTAACCTAACCTAATCTAACTTAACCTAACCTAACAATATTTTTTCTGATTTCGTGTGTTTTCGCAAGAAAATAGCTTGTTTTTAGCAAACTTAGCCATATCGAGTTGAAACTCCGCATAAATATCTTCATTTAAGCCTAATTGCGTAGGTGCTTAAGGAACATTGAACATTTTTCTGATTTTGTGTGTTTTCGCAAGAAAATAGCTTGTTTTTAGCAAACTTAGCCATAGCGAGTTGAAACTCTGTATAAATATCTTCATTTTTAGTCTAATTGCATAGGTACTAAAGGAAAATTGAGCATTTTTTCTGAGTTTGTGTGTTTTCACAAAGATAATAGCAAGTTGAACTAGAACTTTTTATCTTCCGGGGAAATTTAAAATTGAAGTGGAACTTTTTATCTTCCGTGAAAATAATCACAAGTACGGCATTAATTTTTCTATCACCCACCGAAAAATTAGAATTGAACTTTAAATTTCTTTATGTCTTTGTGAAATAAAGAACTGAAGTGGAAGATTTTTGTTTTCTCTGAAAAATTAGAATTGAAGCGTGTTCTTTGGTAAAGTTCAGAAGAGAACTTGAACTTTCCTTGACTTCGTTGAGAAAATTTAAAATTGAACTAGAACTTTTTATCTTCCGGGAAAATATTCACAGGTATGGTATTACTTTTTCTATCTTCCATCGAAAAATTTAGAATTGAACTTTAAATTTCTTTATTTCTTTGTGAAATAAAGAACTGAAGTGGAAGATTTTTATTTTCTCTGGTGAAATTAGAATTGAATTTTGTTCTTTAGTAAAATTCAGAAGAGAACTTGAACCTTTCTTCACTTCGTTGAGGAAATTTTAAATTGAACTAGAACTTTTTATCTTCCGTGAATATATTCACAGGTATGGTATTACTTTTTCTATCTTCCACCGAAAAATTTAGAATTGAACTTTAAATTTCTTTATGTCTTTGTGAAATAGAGAACTGAAGTGGAAGATTTTTATTTTCTCTGAAAAAATTAGAATTGAATTTTGTTCTTTAGTAAAATTCAGAAGAGAACTTGAACCTTTCTTCACTTCGTTGAGGAAATTGTAAATTGAACTAGAACTTTTTATTTTCCGGGAAAATATTCACAAGTATGGTATTGCTTTTTCTATCTTCCACCGAAAAATTAGAATTGTACTTTAAATTTCTTTATGTCTTTGTGAAATAAAGAACTGAAGTGAAAGATTTTTGTTTTCTCTGAAAAAATTAGAATTGAAGCGTGTTCTTTGGTAAAATTCAGAAGAGAACTTGAACTTTCCTTGACTTCATTGAGGAAACTGTAAATTGAACTAGAACTTTTTATCTTCCGGGAAAATATTCACAAGTATGGTATTACTTTTTCTATCTTCCACCGAAAAATTTAGAATTGAACTTTAAATTTCTTTATGTCTTTGTGAAATAGAGAACTGAAGTGGAAGATTTTTATTTTCTCTGGTGAAATTAGAATTGAATTTTGTTCTTTGGTAAAATTCAGAAGAGAACTTGAACTTTCCTTGACTTCATTGAGGAAACTGTAAATTGAACTAGAACTTTTTATCTTCCGGGAAAATATTCACAAGTATGGTATTACTTTTTCTATCTTCCACCGAAAAATTAGAATTGTACTTTAAATTTCTTTATGTCTTTGTGAAATAAAGAACTGAAGTGGAAGATTTTGTTTTCTCTGGTGAAATTAGAATTGAATTTTATTCTTTGGTAAAATTCAGAAGAGAACTTGAATTTTTCTTCACTTCGTTGAGAAAATTTAGATTGAACTAGAACTTTTATCTTCCGTGAAAATATTCATAGGTATGGTATTACTTTTTCTATCTTCCACCGAAAAATTTAGAATTGAACTAGAACTTTTTATCTTCCGGGAAAATATTCACAAGTATGGTATTACTTTTTCTATCACCCACCGAAAAATTTAGAATTGAACTTTAAATTTCTTTATGTCTTTGTGAAATATAGAACTGAAGTGGAAGATTTTGTTTTCTCTGAAAAAATTAGAATTGAATTTTATTCTTTGGTAAAATTCAGAAGAGAACTTGAATTTTTCTTCACTTCGTTGAGAAAATTTTAAATTGAACTAGAACTTTTTATCTTCCGGGAAAATATTCACAAGTATGGTATTACTTTTTCTATCTTCCACCGAAAAATTTAGAATTGAACTTTAAATTTCTTTATGTCTTTGTGAAATAGAGAACTGAAGTGGAAGATTTTTATTTTCTCTGGTGAAATTAGAATTGAATTTTGTTCTTTGGTAAAATTCAGAAGAGAACTTGAACTTTCCTTGACTTCATTGAGGAAACTGTAAATTGAACTAGAACTTTTTATCTTCCGGGAAAATATTCACAAGTATGGTATTACTTTTTCTATCTTCCACCGAAAAATTTAGACTTGAACTTTAAATTTCTTTATGTCTTTGTGAAATAAAGAACTGAAGTGGAAGATTTTGTTTTCTCTGAAAAAATTAGAATTGAATTTTGTTCTTTGGTAAAATTCAGAAGAGAACTTGAATTTTTCTTCACTTCGTTGAGAAAATTTTAAATTGAACTAGAACTTTTATCTTCCGTGAAAATATTCACAGGTATGGTATTACTTTTTCTATCTTCCACCGAAAAATTTAGACTTGAACTTTAAATTTCTTTATGTCTTTGTGAAATAAAGAACTGAAGTGGAAGATTTTGTTTTCTCTGAAAAAATTAGAATTGAATTTTGTTCTTTGGTAAAATTCAGAAGAGAACTTGAATTTTTCTTCACTTCGTTGAGAAATTTTAAATTGAACTAGAACTTTTATCTTCCGTGAAAATATTCACAGGTATGGTATTACTTTTTCTATCTTCCACCGAAAAATTTAGAATTGAACTAGAACTTTTTATCTTCCGGGAAAATATTCACAAGTATGGTATTACTTTTTCTATCACCCACCGAAAAATTTAGAATTGAACTTTAAATTTCTTTATGTCTTTGTGAAATATAGAACTGAAGTGGAAGATTTTGTTTTCTCTGAAAAAATTAGAATTGAATTTTATTCTTTGGTAAAATTCAGAAGAGAACTTGAATTTTTCTTCACTTCGTTGAGAAATTTTAAATTGAACTAGAACTTTTTATCTTCCGGGAAAATATTCACAAGTATGGTATTACTTTTTCTATCTTCCACCGAAAAATTTAGAATTGAACTTTAAATTTCTTTATGTCTTTGTGAAATAGAGAACTGAAGTGGAAGATTTTTATTTTCTCTGGTGAAATTAGAATTGAATTTTGTTCTTTAGTAAAATTCAGAAGAGAACTTGAACCTTTCTTCACTTCGTTGAGGAAATTTTAAATTGAACTAGAACTTTTTATCTTCCGTGAAAATATTCACAGGTATGGTATTACTTTTTCTATCTTCCACCGAAAAATTTAGAATTGAACTTTAAATTTCTTTATGTCTTTGTGAAATAGAGAACTGAAGTGGAAGATTTTTATTTTCTCTGAAAAAATTAGAATTGAATTTTGTTCTTTAGTAAAATTCAGAAGAGAACTTGAACCTTTCTTCACTTCGTTGAGGAAATTGTAAATTGAACTAGAACTTTTTATCTTCCGGGAAAATATTCACAGGTATGGTATTACTTTTTCTATCTTCCACCGAAAAATTAGAATTGTACTTTAAATTTCTTTATGTCTTTGTGAAATAAAGAACTGAAGTGGAAGATTTTTGTTTTCTCTGAAAAAATTAGAATTGAAGCGTGTTCTTTAGTAAAATTCAGAAGAGAACTTGAACTTTCCTTGACTTCGTTGAGGAAACTGTAAATTGAACTAGAACTTTTTATCTTCCGGGAAAATATTCACAAGTATGGTATTGCTTTTTCTATCTTCCACCGAAAAATTTAGACTTGAACTTTAAATTTCTTTATTTCTTTGTGAAATAAAGAACTGAAGTGGAAGATTTTTATTTTCTCTGGTGAAATTAGAATTGAATTTTGTTCTTTGGTAAAATTCAGAAGAGAACTTGAATTTTTCTTCACTTCGTTGAGGAAACTGTAAATTGAACTAGAACTTTTTATCTTCCGGGAAAATATTCACAAGTATGGTATTACTTTTTCTATCTTCCACCGAAAAATTTAGACTTGAACTTTAAATTTCTTTATGTCTTTGTGAAATAGAGAACTGAAGTGGAAGATTTTTGTTTTCTCTGAAAAAATTAGAATTGGAGCATGTTCTGTGGTAAAATTCAGAAGAGAACTTGAACTTTCCTTGACTTCATTGAGGAAATTTTAAATTGAACTAGAACTTTTTATCTTCCGTGAAAATATTCACAAGTATGGTATTACTTTTTCTATCTTCCAAATAAAGAACTGAAGTGGAAGATTTTTATTTTCTCTGGTGAAATTAGAATTGAAGCGTGTTCTTTGGTAAAATTCAGAAGAGAACTTGAACCTTTCTTCACTTCGTTGAGGAAATTGTAAATTGAACTAGAACTTTTTATTTTCCGTGAAAATATTCACAAGTATGGTATTACTTTTTCTATCTTCCACCGAAAAATTTAGACTTGAACTTTAAATTTCTTTATATCTTTGTGAAATATAGAACTGAAGTGGAAGATTTTGTTTTCTCTGGAGAAATTAGAATTGGAGCACGTTCTTTGGTAAAATTCAGAAGAAAACTTGAACTTTTTTTATCTTCTGCGAAAAATTTGGAACAGTATTTTAAATTTTTCATCTCTTCGAGAGGGAGATCTGAACTAAAGTGGAAAATTTTTATATTATTTGGAAAATTAGAATTGATTAAAAACTAATTTCTTTTTCATTGAGAAAGTGGGTGAAAAAGATAAGTACTTCAAGTTGGAAAATGGGTTTAGGAGGGACATTATGAAAGGAACTTGTTCTAAAAGGATATAATAAAGCCATAAAAAGTGTTAAAAATGGAGAGGGGGTTCTTTGGAGGGGTCCGGGGAGGGCGTTTGGGGATCCAGGGGCCCTTGAGGGGTGGAGTGGTCATATGGGAGCCTGAGGGGACCTTTGGGGACCGGGATGAGCCTTTGGGGGTCTGGGGAGGGTCTTTGCACGTCTGAGAGGGTCCTTGAGGACCGACTGGTCCTTTGGGAGCCCGGTGGACCCTTGAGGACCTGGGGAGGACCTTTGGGGTCCGGGGGACCCTTTGGGGGTCCGGTGGTCCCTTTGGGAGCCCGGTGGACCTTTGGGGACCAGGTGAGGGCCTTTGGGGGTCCAGTGGGTCCTTTGGGAGCCTGGGGGACCTTTGAGGACCGGAGGCTTCCTTCGGGGTTGGGGTAGAGTAATCGGGGCCCTTTGGGAGCCCTGGGAGCCCGGGGAGGGCCTTTGGGGACCGGTGGAGGGCTTTTGGGGGTCTGGTGGACCTTTGGGGACCGGTGAGGGCCTTTGGGGGGCTCGGGTATGGTCTTTTTAGGGTCTGGGGCCCTTTGGGTGCCTGGTGGACCTTTGGGACCGGGAGAGGGCCTTTGGGGACTGGTGGAGGACCTTTGAGGACCGAAGATGGCCTTTGGGGGCTCGGGAAGGGCCTTTGGGGTCTGGGGGGCCCTTGAGTGCCGATTGGTCCTTTGGGAGCCCTGGGAGCCCGGTGAGGGCCTTTGGGGGTCTGGGAGACCTTTGTGGACTGGGAGAGTGCCTTTGGGGACTGGTGGAGGGCCTTTGGGGGTCTGGTGGACCTTGGGAGCCCGGGGGGACCTTTGAGGACCGGAGAGGGCCTTTGGGGGCTCGGGAAGGGCCTTTGGGGGTCTGGGGGGGCCCTTGAGTGCCGATTGGTCCTTTGGGAGCCCTGGGAGCCCGGTGAGGGCCTATGGGGGTCTGGGGGACCTTTGAGGACCGGGGGAGGGCCTTTGGGGTCCGGGAGGGGGCCCTTTGGGGTCCGATGGGCCAGTTGGGAGCCTGGGGGGCATTTGGGGACAGGATGATGGCCTTTGGGGGTCCGGGGGGTCCTTTGGAAGCCCAGAGAACCTTTGAGGACCGGGGGCTTCCTTCGGGGTTGGGGTAGGGGGATCGGAACCCTTTGGGGTTGGGGTAGAGCAATCGGGGCCCTTTGGGGTTGGGGTAGAGCAATCGGGGCCCTTTGGGTTGGGGTAGAGCAATCGGGGGCCCTTTGGGTTGGGGTAGAGGACCTCACAACACTGTTCAATTGAAACTTGTGTATTATAACGACCACACTCAAAACCTCCTCCAAAATCTCTTCAAAAATCATATTTTATAATGTCTCTAAGTGTTTCGCCGAAATAATTCCATAAAATAGCTAAAACAGTTTCGCCAAAATTACCCCCCAAACGGAATTTCAGCATGTTCCTTTTGTTTGGCATCTCTGCGCTAATGCATTTCAAATTATTTGGAAACCTTTTCGCGCGCTAAGATCAAAACATCTGCCTCGGAAACGATTCTCTTGTTAGAACTCCAAATTAATTCCCCTTTCGTGAATCAATTCTCTTTAGAACAACAAATTAATTTCCCTTTCGTGTCAATCAATCAATCATGACATCATGTGTGATCTAACTGTTTCTCGGTGACAATTCTCTTTGGAAATGCAAGGACATTAATTAACTTGACGTCATCTGTCAGACATTAATTAACTGTTTCCGGGAACTCGTAACATTTGGCTCGGAAACAATAACAAATACTATTTTCGGATCATAGCATCTGGTTCGGAAACAACAACAAATACTGTTTCTCGGAACCTCATAACATCTGGCTCGAATAACAATAACAAATACTATTTCTGGATCATAACATCCGCCTCGAACAGGAAGGAAGTGTCATTAACTGTTACCGGGAACCTCATAACATCTGGCTCGAATAACAATAACAAATGCTATTTCTGGATCATAACATCCGCCTCGAACAGGAAGGAAGTGTCATTAACTGTTTCCGGGAACCTCATAACATCTGGCTCGAATAACAATAACAAATGCTATTTCTGGATCATAACATCCGCCTCGAACAGGAAGGAAGTGTCATTAACTTTGCTTCGAACGACAACAACATTGACCCCATTAACCACGTGTTCTCCCTAATGACTCTATTCAAAACAACATTGACCTTGGCATTTTGCCTCGGAAACAATAGCAACATTGACCTTCGCTGAGGCGTGCCAAAAACACACCTGGAGAAAGAGGCCATTGACCCTGTCCTCATTAAACTATGTAAAAAAGTTGTAGGTGGCAGCAGGGGTGAGGGACAGGAGTATAAGATAGCTCTCTACTCACATTATTCGGTATTTGCACATTAGGGGGGTGGGGGGTAAAGCATAGCATATATTAAATACGTAACCTAACCTAGGTACCTTTTTCCCCCTAAACCCCAAAAAACTTAAGTTTAAATATTGTAAACGCAAATAGAAACCACTGTTTGCAAAACCTGTTTGACTAGTATCTTTTATCATCTATCTTGCGTGACTTACAGCTAATAGACAGTACCAATTCTACTTTAGCTACTTTTGGCTATCTTCGAAAGGGGTTAGGTTAGGAAAATGAAACTTTCAGGGATGGGTCCACAAGCTAAAGTATGCGTACTTATATACTATCTGGAACACACGCTAAAAATGAAGTTTGGTTTGATGCTAATGAAGTAAAACAAAATAGGATAAAAATATAAAAGCTTAGAAACAAATTTCGGCTATATGTTTGCACATTAGGGGTGGGGGGGAAGCATAGCATATATTAAATACCTAACCAAACCTAGGTACCTTTTCCCCACTAAACCCCATAAAAAATAGTTCAAATATTGTAAACCCAATAACAAACCACGCTTTACAATCCATTTCTCTATTGAAAGAAACCCGTTTCGAAAGAAACCCGCATGTTCCCTATATAAAATAGCGCATGTGTTCCAGATCAAGGAGGCACACTTGTGCCTCTATAAAGAGGCGACCCACCACAATGTTAAGCGATTTCAGGTCCTAGAGGTCGCAGAGAGACGGCGGTAATCGCATTTTGTAGCCCAAGCTCAAACTAAGAAACTTGCAAAATTTCATCCTCCTCCGACTTTATCTTCATGGGGTAAACTGGGCCGGAAGTTTGGACCCTCCCACCACAGCCCCCCTTTAACGTTGTCCGATTGGGCTGAAATTTAGAGGTTAAGCTTTCCTAGGGCCCGGGAGCTTATCCTCGAAATTTCAGCTCAATCCGATGACTCCTTCCCTGTTTTCAAAAAACCAAATATAGCCACTTAAAATTCATCATCATCATTTCTTTTTTTTTCTTAGCCACGCCTACAGGCCACAGTTGGCAACGGATCCGGTTGAATGAGGACTCATTCGAAGCAGAATTCGACCTGTTAGGGCCTTTTGATATTTTCAGACCGAAAAAATTATCCCCCGAATTTACATTTACGAAAAACCTCGTTTTCCTATATTAGCCCATGTTAATTTTTCCCACCACAACCCCCCTTTAACGTTGTCTGATCGGGCTGAAATTTACAGGATAAGCTTTCCTGGGGCCTGGGAGCTTATCCTCGAAATTTCAGCTCAATCTGATCACTCCTTCCCTGTTTTCCAAAAACCACATATCAAGATTTTTGGGAATTTGCTTGCGTCGAAAATAGCTTCCATTTGCTAAACAACAATTACTATTGTGTTTGTATAGTCCAGCGCTTGATACTCCAGACTGTCAGGCGGAAAAGCCGGGTTCAATTCACCATCAGAGCAACTTTTTTATATACTGAATTTATACTTTAAAAAGAAACTCAGTTTCTTTTTTAAATTATTTGAAAAAATTTACGTTTTCTAAAGAGTTAAAGAGGCTGAGTTACAAGGTCGACCCTTAAAACGTACAGGGATTAGGAGGCACAGTTGGGGGGCTGTTAAAGAGGCTGAGTCACAAGTTCGAACCTTAAAACGTACAGGGATTAGGAGGCACCCTGTACGACGTGATTTGAGTATTCAGGAATTAAAAGCCTTAACACAAGAATGTTCAAGAGCGGGGGGTTTGGGGGGCGGCAGCCCCCCAACTTTAACTCCTGACACGATCAGCTAACAGTTAGTCAAGCAATAATAAGTAATAAACTGTACAAAAACGTGCAGAAATTATTTGAAAAAAAAACTACGTTTTCTAAAGAGTTAAAGAGGCTGAGTTACAAGGTCGAACCTTAAAACGTACAGGGATTAGGGGGCACAGTTGGGGGGCTACCGCCCTCCAAACCCCCCGCTTTCGCAGCCTTTAAATATAAAAAAATTCTTTAAACTGAAAGTAAGGACCGACATTAAAATTTAAAACGAACAGAAATTATTCCGTATATGAAAGAGGCTGTGCCCTCCTCAACGCCTCGCTCTTTACGCTAAAGTTTTTGTTGTTTAAAAAAGAGTTGTGAGAAAGTCAAACTTTAGCGTAAAGAGCGAGGCGTTGAGGAGGGCACAGCCTCTTTCATATACGGAATAATTTCTGTTCGTTTTAAGTTTTAATGTCGCTCCTTACTTTCAGTTTAAAGAATTTTTTTTATATTTAAAGGCTGCGAAAGCGGGGGGTTTGGAGGGCGGTAGCCCCCCAACTGTGCCCCCTAATCCCTGTACGTTTTAAGGTTCGACCTTGTAACTCAGCCTCTTTAACTCTTTAGAAAACGTAGTTTTTTTCAAATAATAGTACATAAGTATCAAAGTATGTCTCGGGAAGGTATTTTGAAGTACCTACCACCACTCCTTCTCCCTCTAGAGGGTCTTTAAATTTGCCTACATGACAGGTCTATACAAATTGAAATTTTGACAAAACAACATTTTACCTTCATTTTCAGTTATCAGGTTCTTTTTCTCAAGGTTTAGTTCCAAAAATGCCATTCCCGTTATTTGAGTAGAATTTTGAGCCATATCAATGTTTTTTTCTCTTCAAAATTTAGGAAATGTATTTGCATATGTTTAAAACCTTATAAATTGGGATTGAGCAAAGTTGTGAAGCTGAAAACAATTTTGTTGTACGTCATCTAAGCAGAAGATCTATTTTGCAAGGTTTCAATTTTATAACACACAGATTTTATGAGGCGGCAAACAAGAGATTTGATGAGATCTGATGAGTAAGTCAAAGGTATTCAGAAAAGACAGGATTCGTGGCATTATTATTGCAACCGTTCACCTCTGGAGGTAGAAAAAGGGGGGAAGTCTTTCTTTTATTTGTGCCTCGATTTGATTTCATCTTCACTTCACGTCTGAGTATCACTGTTTTCCTGACTGGAAGATATTTCTTACTCAAGTGTCTTCTGTCGACCTGCTACTACGCCATTGATTTACTGATTTCCATCATGAAAAAATGCAGCCGTTAAGAGGTGTCATATTATCTGGGAGAAATTTTTTGTTGTAATTTTCTGTTCTTGTAAAATAAATGAGATTATTTTTTTGTATTTATTGATGCTTCAGAAAGAAGAAAGGGAAATTGAATCCTTAGAACTAGATATTAGACTGTAGACCTAGGAAATTGAACAACGCTAGTGATGGAAATCCAATAAAAGAACAGCAAATCCAGCAAACAAGATGGAAATCCAATAAGGATCTAAAAATCAAACATGTTTTGTCAACAAACTCAAAATTCAATTTGGGTATGGAATTCAACATTTTTGTTTCTCAATAAATTGGAAATTCAATAATGACCATGGAATTCCAAAATGTTCTCCAATATTCAATTTCAGCTGTTGAAATTCAAATTTTGTTGTTGATAAACATTACAAACAATTTTTGTTGAATCTCAAAAGATTTTTTTTTACAGTGTGGGGCTATTGGACTAGCAGAACTTTAAAAAGTGATGTTTAATGGCACTCATTTTTAAGGCATAACCCTGGAAGGCATATAAGAAAATTGTGAAAGCAAATTAACTAAGACTAAAAACTTTTCAACTAAACATCTACCAAAAATTAAGCTTGATTGATAAACATTTTTGAATTGAACCTTCAAACTTCACTCTGTGATGAAGCCTGTGTGCTAGTTCTAACGGCGGTAATTCAGGGGAAGGGATGTCCTTGCCCCCTTAGTTTTTCCTCTTGCCTAGGTTTTGAAATCACCTTTTTTTGGTCATTTCATTGGAAAGGGCACTTGTTTAATTTAAAAAAGTCGTGGAAAACAACCGAAAGTGCACTTTGTGGGAATGTGCCATCAATTCAAATTTATAAAAAGTGATTAAGTATAAATATAAGCTTTTAAATGAGCCCTTAAACAGTTTTATTTTGTTACAGAAGCCTTCTAGTTTCTGCTAGTCAGTAGATGATTTACAAGGCCCTGTCATCATTATGGCTTTTTCAGGCGAAGTCGGCCGAGTAAAAACAGTTTTTTGCTCATCGAAAAACAAACGTTCCTGAAAAACATGTATTGTTTTGTGAAGTATGGATAATGAACTTTATGTTATAGACTAAATTTTTTTTTAGCTGCCAAGGTTGTTTGCAGTAATTTTTAGAGCTGTCTTATCTCCCCTAGATCGGTGATAATTAGAAATTATATTAAAAATAAGTTTTCAACTGAAACTAAGAAGTGACATTAAAACTTAAAACGAGCATACATTATTCCGTATAAATAAAAAAGATCATGGCAGCGTTGTTTCTGCATTAAATTTTAATAAAAAAAAAAAACAAAGATTAATTTTAAAAAACAAAGTTTTTCCGAGGGAAGTAAAGAGCGAAGTTGAAACTTAAAATTGACAAAAATTATTACTTCACATCCTATTTAATATATATTAATATAACTAGTATAAATAAACCAACTAATTATGTTTCCCTATGCTTTTAGGATTATACAAAACTAGCGCTTTACTGAAAACACAAAAGTCAATTATAAAAAACAGGGTTATTGATTTAAGAGTCAAAAGTTAGTATGTAGCCTGACAACACTAAACGAATCTATAAAGCTTTTCATAGTCTTACACCAGTTTCGACATTAGTAACTTTCAGTATACAATTAAAATTATCTTAAAAACATAAGCGTAAAACTAAATATTTTTTAATAACCGCGAAGTAATTGAACAGCCTACAGAAATATTGGATTGATTTATCAAGCAGCATTTTGCTCTGCCCAGCTATAATACCAATAGTGGGTAATATACAGTCTTAAATTGTAAGAAATATGCTTTAGTATCACATGAAATGAAGATCAAATAAGACATAATATGAACTCTGGAAATCCGATTATTTCTCTCCATACAAGAGTGAATTTCAAGGTATGATACAAACTCTAAAGCTAGTCTATAGTCCTAATACTACCAAGATGGCCTTACTTCGAACTTTTGTACAAACTAATCATGACATGTCCGTTTAAGAACCCAAACGGGAGCCAGTCATTGGACTGAGCCATTGTGCAGAAGTGACACCAAATTAAACGTAAAAAAATAAAGAAAATCCTAAAACGGATTGATAATATTTTGATTCTATAAAAAGTGTCCTTAATTGGTTTGCTTTTACTATACCAAAAATCCTATATTATTTTGTGTTTTCAGTAAAGCACTAGTTTTGTATAATCCTAAAAGCATAGGGAAACATAATTAGTTTGTTTATTTATACTAGTTGTATTAATATATATATATATATATATATATATATATATATATATATATATATATATATATATATATAATATATATATATATATATATATATATATATATATATATATATATATATATATATATATATATATTAAATAGGATGTGAAGTAATAATTTTTGTCCGTTTTAAGTTTCAACTCCGCTCTTTACTTCCCTCGGAAAAACTTTGTTTTTTAAAATTAATTAGTTCTAAGTGACCAATCAAAAACCATTTTACACTCTCGGGTTAAGGAGCTTATGCTACGGAATGACAATGTGAAAACCTTACAAGAGTAATATAATTATGCTTCTTGTGGTTGAGTTGTAATGGGAATGGTTTATTTACGCAGTATTTGGACCGATATAACAAGGAGGTTAAGTTAAATGGCAACTCTTTAGATGCTACGCTCTAGTAGATGAGGTTTTCACCAGCAAGTAATTTAAGATATTAAATACAGTAACCTACTGGTTGAAATCATATTCATGTTTGCAAACAAATTGTGGTTGTTGTAATAAATGCTTCTGAAATAAACAGTGAGATACAGCAAGTGATTCCACTCCGTAGATTCAAAACTCCTTTTGTGCATTTCCAGGGGAAAAATTTTAAACTTTAAGTGTCTCTTTGTTTTAGAATTTTTGAAGATAGTAGATCAACCTGCAAATTATAAACTAAAGCATTTTAATAAATAAAAAAAAATCATCTATGCAAATTTAATGATAGCTCATGTTTAGACAACGTAAACAATAATTTATTCAGTTTTTCTAAGCCGCACTGTAAAACATACGTGCACTCATACATGCTTATACATACTCAACATAAATACTTACAATTACCATTTAACCAAGAGATTTCAAACTATAAAATACTGTTGAACATGAACTGGCGTTCACTTAGCTCAAATTTGATCACTCTCATTTTCATATTCTGTTTTTATGAAGCCTGATTTTATCAAATCTTGTCACGGCAGCTTGCCCCCCCTTTTTTTTATCTGGTTAACATATCAGAGTGTCACGTTCTGCCGTGCTTGGAACATTTCCACAAGACCGTTCCACACTTCGCAAACTTCCCACTACACGTGAAACACTTTTGCCGCACATAGCGTAGGCACAACGGTGTAAACGGCCTTGAAAGGGAACAATCCCACAATCTTTCTAGCAAGAAAGTACTTATCAGTAGCAATTTCAGTCTAATAACATTATCCTCAGTGTTAGTCTAATAAATATTAAATGGGTGGTATGGGATCCCGAAACTCCGTGCGTACATGCCTGGCCCTTTTGTATGCTATTCAATAAAAAAAAAACAAGTTTTTTAAACTGAAAGTAAGGAGCGACATTAAAACTTAAAACGAACAGAAATTATTCCGTATATGAAAGGGGCTGTCCCCTCCTCAACGCCTCGCTCTTTACGCTAAAGTTTGACTCTGTCTCACAACTTTATTTTTTAAAACAATAAAAAACTTTAGCGTAAAGAGCGAGGCGTTGAGGAGGGGACAGCCCCTTTCATATACGGAATAATTTCTGTTCGTTTTAAGTTTTAATGTCGCTCCTTACTTTCAGTTTAAAAAACTTGTTTTTTTTTATTGAATTTCTGATCGTTTTTTAGTTAATGCAGCTTTTATTTGCATAAAAATTTTACTTTTCTTTTGCTAAATGGATGTCTTTACAAATTAACTTACGTACCTAACTTCTATATTCGTATATTTTTCTTCTGGCAAAAAATACAAAGTTACAGATTTTTGCAGATATGAGCTTGAAACCTATGTAATAGGGTTTTCTGATAGGCTGAATCTGACGGTGCGATTTTCATTAAAATTCTTTCACTTGTAGGGGATGTTTCCCCCCTCTTTAAAAAATCGAGTAAATTTTCTCAGGCTCGTAGCCTTTGATGAGTAATACTAAACTTAATAAAATTTATATATTTAGAATCAGCATTATAAACACATTCTTTTGATACATTTATTGACATCAAAATTCCGTTTTTAAAAGTTTCGATTACTATTGAGCCGTATCGCTTGTTTTTTTATTGTTTTTTTTTTTATTACGTATATGTTATTACGTATATGAGGGGGTTCTCCCCTTAGTCAATACCACGCTCTTTACGTTAAAAGTTAAAAAAAAAATTGATTCACAAACCCCTGAATCACAAAGGCCGTTTAATTAGAATAGATAGCTCTTTTGAAAGCACTAAAAAAACTGTAGCGTAAAGAGCGAGGTATTGACTTGGGGGAGAACCCCCTCACATACTTTATAATTTCTGTTCGTTTTAAGTTCTAATATTCCTTCTTACATTTCAGTTGAAAAAACTTGTTTTTTTTTATTTAATTTCTGATGGTTTTTTAAATAATGCTTGGAAATCCGGCGCCCCCTTCATAGAAATGTCCCTTACCCCAAAGAAACATCCTCTACAGAAATATTTTCCAGATTAACCCCCTCCTCTAGCCCCTCCCCCCCCTCCAGAAAAAATCCTTCCTGAAAATGGTAGTATACTTCCCAATAACCAATAAATAATGCTGGCAAGTCCGGCGCCCCCTTCATGGCAATTTCCCTTCCCCATGAAAACTTCCTTCATGAACAGATCCTCCAACATAACCACCAACACACCCTTCCCTCCCACTACCAGAAAAAAAACTTCCTGAAAACTTCTGTATACTTCCCAATAACCAATACTATATGTTAACATTGGGTAAAGTTCATAACTTTTAGCCCTCCCTCTGGGAACTTCGGGGGACTAAGTCATCCTAAAAGATATATTTATCATATTTTCGACCATGCTGAACAAAATGGCTATCTCAAAATTTTGATTGGGTGACTTTGGGAAAAAATAAGCGTGGGAGGGGGCCTAGTTGCCCTCCATTTTTTTGGTCACTTAAAAAGGGCACTAGAACTTTTAATTTCCGTTCCAATGAGCCCTCCCACAATATTCTAGGACCACTGGGTCGATACGATCACCCCTGGGAAAAAAAAACAAAAAAAAACAAACAAACAAATAAACACGCATCCGTGATCTTTCTTCTGGCAAAAAATGTAAAATTCCACATTTTTGTAGATAGGAGCTTGAAACCTCTACAGTAGGGTTCTCTGATACGCTGAATATGATGGTGTGATTTTCATTAAGGTTCTATAACTTTTAGGGGGTATTTCCTCCTTTTTTGAAAATCAGCCAAATTTTCTCAGGCACGTAACTTTTGATGAGTAGCACTAAACTTGATGAAAGTTATATATTTGAAATCAGCATTGAAATCTGATTCTTTTGATATATCTATTGGTATCAAAAACCCGTTTTATAGAGTTTCGGTTACCATTGAGCCGGGTCGCTCCTTACTTACAGTTCGTTACCACGAACTGTTTGATTCCGTTCATGAGAGCTAACAATTTCCATATTTTTAGGCAGATTTGCATGCGTCGAAATTTTGCGGCAAATTTGCATGCGTCGAAATTTTGCAACGTTCTTAAATTGTTTATAGGCTATGCTACTTTCTGTAACCTACCATTCTTTGCATATTGTATAGCAAAATATAGAAGTTCAACAGCCGAAAATGAATTGAAACTCACCTTCCGCAAAATAAGGCAAAGGTACCTACAAGGCAGCGCAGAGGGAGGGGAATTACCAGGTTTGAAACCCCCCACCCCCGAAATTTTGTCTTACTATTTTAAACGTAACGAAAACGCATATTAGCAAATTTTTTATGCGTTTTTAATTTTTTTTTTGTGCTCAACACCCCCCCCCCTGTGAAAACGTCCCCCTGAACAAAATTTTGGATACACCCTTGGGTAGCTGTGATCGTGCCTGCATTTTTCCAAATACATTTTTTCATATTTTTCCAAAAAATATACATGTCGTTCGAATAGCGCTGTTCCACTAATCGCAGCTTGTGGGAACCACGGGCAGGCAGAATTTGGATTTTTTGCTAGGGCAGATCATCTAGAGCAGGTAGATCAGCTGGAGCAGCTGTAGCAAAAGGTTGAAATTATTCAGAAATGTATGTTTCCTTCATAAGAAAGGAATTGTATATCCCTGATATACAATGTGGCTCATTATAAGCTTTCTATTGTTCCATCATCATTACAGAACCATCATTACAGGTTTCATATTTAGCTCACACATGGCAACAAAGCTTAGTGCTTTAGTCAAGTACTCGTTTTACACATTTCAGTTTTTTTGAACGTGTAAACACTGGATAGGGTTATAAAATGGTGTTCATATTAATGCATCAGGTGTAGCAAAAGCTAAAATATAGCGGGGGATAAGTCACTTTCGTAAGGACACAGTAAAGACTTTTACAAAATTTTTAACTATTCAAGTGGTTTATTTTTCATTTATTTATTTATTCCAAAATGCGGTAAGCTGTACCAAGCTTTTCGACTAAACGTTATAACAATTTTTGATAGCGCTGAAACACTCTATGACAACATAATACAAACATACAAATAACACACTATAAAAACCTACAGGTCACAAAGACAACTAACCCGAAAAAAATAAAAAATATTCTCAGAACGGATCGTGATAAGACCTGTTATTGAAATACGTAAAGGCTAAACTACTTTTGATAGACTGGACCGTGATAGTCGCAACTGTTTCCGTTGGAAGTGCATTCCAAGTGGAATAAATATGGCTTGACAAACTCTTAGCTTGTGAGGTATTTTGAAAAAAAAATATATAGTCTTTAACATAAACTGATATAGTTTCAATACTCCTGCACTAAAATGTGAATTGCAGATGCTCTCCCAACCTGTGAATTCAGTGATGTATTTGTTGTTTTTTTTTTCACTAACTAGTTAAACTTTGCTGTCCAGCGTTGCATAATCCAGTTGATTATGCAGAATCTATTTATCTAAAGCAAGCCAAAGGAAATCTGAATGAAATAAATTACATCAATGGAATTATTTTAAATAATTATTTTTTTAAGCATTTAAAATGCTATAGTTAGTAACATTCTAATGATAAGCTTTAGCAATAAACTATTATGTTATAAAGTTTGAACTGTTAAATGTAAAAAAAAACCCTTCTTCAAAAATACAATGCCAAACACAGCCATTTGATGATGGAACGGCAAGCCACCGATAAGCATATATTCTAAGACCCCAGATAGGGAGAAATCCTCCCCAAAATCAAAATAACACTCATCTCATACCGTACGATAATCTAGACTAAATTCTCCAAAAACTAGAATTGATTGTTTGGAAATTACAAATTTTGAAGCCAAAGTGGGACCAACTTATTCTTTAAATAAATACCGAAAAACGGTAAAGGTTCTGGGGATCAAACCATTTTTGTGGATTCAAAAAATGGTGTGTCATGTCCTGCTGAAGAAGAAAATAGAATGTCATATTGATTGTGCAACGGAAATTAGAAAGAAATTTGGGTTTTTTAATTGAGATCACAACTGAATTTTTTTTTTCATTCATATATACCTTTTTATTATTATTATTATTATTTACAGGTGTGACTTTATATTGGCTTGGGCATTTTGTACCTTGTACAAAATTTGACTAAACAGAAAAAAATAGAGAAAAACAAAAACGACATTGACATTTCTTCAATGATTTGCATTCCCATTGTAGAAAACAATTTTTTTCTTTTCAACTTTTGAGGCAATTATATATTTCAAGGAGTTGTGCAAATTTAAAATTTCACTTTTCACAAGCATTTTTTATATTGTAATCCATTCGCTACATTGTCTCATTTCGTCACGCTCGGTATTTCCAGAAGAGAAATTTGAATTCAAAGCGGTTTATACGATTTTCTTGAAATTTTTAAAGTCTTATAGCCCTGAAAAAACGTGTTTGTCTCAAAACTTGGTTGATTCCTTTCGCGTCAGTTTTAAATTTTCTGGCGATTGTTGTAAAATTTTTCGAGAAATTCAATCCCTCATACTTTCAAGACATGGACTATAAAAGAGAGAATTCTTTTAATTTTTAAAGATTAATTAATTTTAAAGCTTAGTTTTTCAGATTCGATTAAGTCTCAAAATTCGTATCAGGCAATATTCCCACTTAAGGTTTTGAATCTATATTAGTACCATATAAATTTGGGTACTTGTGTATTACACGCCACTCACTCAAGTTTGTGCTGCGTAAAACTTGAAAAAAACAGGTTCGTTCGTTAGTTTCTTCCTTACTTTAGAAACAAATTTGGGCTATATATTTGCAAATTAGGGGTGGGGGAGGGGTAACGTATAGCGGGTCTACATGTAAATTGTGTTATGTTCAATTATTCTGCATATTATGAAGCACTTCAAACTGTAAAAATACTTTACCCCTACCCCCTTCCCTAATATACAAATATAAAGCCCAAATTATATATTTCCCATCTATTCTGTCGTTTGTCTTTGTCTTGTCTAACGCTAAGCTGAAAGAAATTAACGAAGAAACCGGTTTGTTCTTGAGTTTTACACTTCTTGAGTTTGGGGGGGGGGGGTTGCAAAAGACTTTTTTTTTTAGGGGGGGGGGGTACACAAAACGCATCAAAAATTTGTTTATATTTATATTTGTTACGTTTATATGAGTTGGACAAATATTTCGGGGGGGGGGATCCAAAACAGATAGTCCGAGTGAGTGAGATGGCAAATCTGGCAAATCTGGGTAAGAATTGTTTTCTAACTTCAAACTGTAAAAACACTTTACCCCTACCCCCTTCCCTAATATACAAATATACAGCCCAAATTATATATTTCCCATCTATTCTGTCGTTTGTCTTTGTCTTGTCTCACGCTAAGCTGAAAGAAACTAACGAAGAAACCGGTTTGTTCTTGAGTTTTACACAAAGCGTAAACTTGAGTGAGAGGCGTATAATACACAAGTACCTAAATTTGGAAGGAGAAATGACCTCCAACCAGGTTCGTATCCAGAACCTTCGGGAGGAGGGTGGGGGGAGTCTCAAAAGGATCTTTTTCGGGGGGTGGGGTTATAGAAGACTTCAAAAAAAGATGAAAAATTTAATTATGTTCATTTTTTTACGATTTTACGAGTCGGGCAGACATTTAGGGGGGGGTCAAAACCCCTAGCCCCCCCCCCCCCCTGTATACGGCCTGGCCTCGAACTGTCATAACTTTTACTAAAAAAAAGAGAATTAGAAAGAGAAACTGTCCAAAAACTTTATCCCTCCCCCCTCCCCTAATGTACAAATGTATAGCCCAAATTGTATATTTCCCATCTATTCTGTTATTTGTATTTGGCTTGTCTCACGCTAAACTGAAAGAAACTACGAAGAAACCGATTTGTTTTCGAGTTTTACGCAGCGTAAACTTGAGTGAGTGGCGTATAACACACAAGTAACTAAATTTGGATAGGACAAATGACCTCCAGCCAGGGTCGTATCTAGGATCTTTTTTTTGGGGGGGGAGGGTCGCAAAAGACTTTTTTTTGTTGGGGGGGGGGGGTACACAAAACGCATCAAAAATTTGTTTATATTTATATTTGTTACGTTTATATGAGTTGGACAAATATTTCGGGGGGGGGGGATCCAAAACAGATAGTCCGAGTGAGTGACATGGCAAATCTGGCAAAAGCCCTTTTTAGGATTGTATAAAAATGATCTCATTTCCTTTGTTGATAGATAAGTCTATCTATCATCCGTCCATACGTTCTTCTTAGGGCAGAACTAAGATAGATAGCCCCCCCCCCCTGTACACGGCCTTGCCTCCAACTATTATAACTTTTACTAAAAAAAGAGAATTAAAAAGAGAAGCATGATTGCAGTACCGAGAATCGGGATTTTACCGCCAGCTCAAACATCAAATGGTACTATCCCATTATGCAGGCCTTTCGGGTTAATCACTATAGAGTAGGCAATGATAAAACCCGTTTTGACGTTTTAACTGTTATAAAATAAAAAAAAACGAAGTTTTTTAAACTGAAATTAAGGAGCGACATTAAAACTTAAAACGAACAGAAATTATTCCGTTATGAAAGGGGCTGTCCCCTCCTCAACGCCTCGCTCTTTACGCTAAAGTTTTTTATTGTTTTAAAAAATAAAGTTGTGAGACAGAGTCAAACTTTAGCGTAAAGAGCGAGGCGTTGAGGAGGGGACAGCCCCTTTCATATACGGAATAATTTCTGTTCGTTTTAAGTTTTAATGTCGCTCCTTACTTTCAGTTTAAAAAACTTGTTTTTTTTATTTCATTTCTGATTCTTTTTTTAAACAAAAAAAACTTTAGCGTACGTAACTTACGTAACGAACTTCTATATTCATATATTTTTAATACGTATATTAGGGGGTTCGCCCCCTAGTCAATACCTTGCTCTTTAAGCGAAAGTTCGAATTTTGTTCCAATTCTTTAAAAATGACGCCGTTAATTAGAATAAATAGCTCTTATGAAAGTACTAAAAAATCTTTGGCTTAAAGAGCGAGGCATTGACTAGAAGATGAACCCAATCATATAGCTAATATTTTTTTGTTCGTTTTAAGTTTTGATGTTGCTCCTTACTTTCAGTTGAAAAACTTGTTTTTTTATATTTAATTTCTGATTTTTTTTTAAATAATGATGGGAAATCCGGCGCCCCCTTCATAGCAATGTCCCTTCCCCCATGAAAACTTCCTTCATGAAAAGATCCTCCCATATAACCCCCGACCCGCCCCCACTACCAGAAAAAATTCCCCCTGAAAACGTCTGTATACTTCCCAATAACCAATACTATACGTTAAACATAGGGTAAAGTTCATAACTTTCAGCCCTCCCCCTGGGGGCTTCGAGGGATTAAGTCATCCTAAAAGACATAGTTATCATATTTTCGACCATGCTGAACAAAATGGCTATCTCAAAATTTTTATCGGGTGACTTTGGGAAAAAATGAGCGTGGAAGGGGGCCTAGTTGCCCTCCATTTTTTTTTGGTCACTTAAAAAAGGCACTAGAACTTTTAATTTCCGTTCCAATGAGCCCTCCCACGATATTCTAGGACCACTGGGTCGATACGATCACCCCTGGGGAAAAGAAAAAAAAAAAACAAATAAACACGCATCCGTGATCTTTCTTCTGGCAAAAAATGGAAAATTCCACATTTTTGTAGATAAGAGCTTGAAACCTCTACAGTAGGGTTCTCTGATACGCTGAATATGATGGTGTGATTTTCATTAAGGTTCTATAACTTTTAGGGGGTCTTTCCTCCTTTTTTCGAAAATCAGCCAAATTTTCTCAGGCGCGTAACTTTTGATAGGTAAGATTAAACTTGATGAAACTTATATATTTAAAATCAGAATTAAAATCTGATTAATTGACGTATCTATTGGTATCAAAATTCCGCTTTTAGAGTTTCGGTTACCATTGAGCCGGGTCGCTCCTTACTTACAGTTCGTTACCACGAACTGTTTGATAGAGTCGGCAATGACAGCAAGGTTTTCATTGCGTATACGATATTAAACTGTGTTTTTTGGGGTTTAGGATGGGGAAAGGTACCGAGGTTAGGTTACATATTTAATATATGCAATGCTTTGCCCCCCCCCCCACCTCCCCTAATGTGCAAACATATAGCCCAAACTTGTTTCTAAACTATTATATATTCATCCTATTTATTTTATTTCATTAGCATTAACCAAACTTGACTTTTTAGAGAGGCCCGCATAATGGGATAGTACCCATCAAATTAATAATGAAAATAAAATCAATGAGTAAATTTCTACCAAATCATAATTATTGAGTTAGGAATAAAGTGAATACACCATTCGATGCCTTTTTGTATGCTGATTATGAATATAATAATCATTTCTATCGGAAATGAATTTCAGCCCCCCCCCCTATATATGCCCATTCAGGGTTAGGTTGTAGAAATATATACCCTGAATTGGCATATATAGGGGGGGGGGCTGAAATTCATTTCCGATAGAAATGCTTATTATATTCGTAATCAGCATAAAAAAAGGCATCGAATGGTGCATTCACTTTATTCCTAACTCAATAATATGATTTGGT
Source organism: Artemia sinica (assembly GCA_027921565.1). Classification (NCBI taxonomy): domain Eukaryota; kingdom Metazoa; phylum Arthropoda; class Branchiopoda; order Anostraca; family Artemiidae; genus Artemia; species Artemia sinica. Next base: position 47,286,941 of record CM051269.1, read on the forward strand.
AGATATTGACCAAAAAGGCATCGAGTGGTATATTCACTTTATGCGTAAGTCAATAATATGATTTGGTAGAAATTTACCAATCAATGAGATCGGTATAAAGGAATAGCCTGTTGCTAATTTCCACAGCCTGTCCCACAACATTTAAGCTGATAACAAGTACATTTAAAATTAAGGCTGATACAGCCAATTGATGCATTATTATGTATCTCAGTTTTATCATCACTATTACCAGTAATTATTGTTAAAATATGTATATTTTTAGTTGTGCTTAGCAGATTTACTGGCTTTTGAACTATTATATCTCGTTGTTTTTATTAAGTAATAAATTAATTTACCTTATCAGTAAATAATTTCACAACTATTATTTCCTTTGTCGGTGTGCCACACTAGATCAAGTCTACCGAATCACTGTTCCTTTCAAATACCCTCTTACTCTCGATAGTCTGGGTATGCTACCCGCCTGACCTAAAGACGACGCAACCATGGGAGTGTAGCTGGAAGTCTTTGGAAAAATGAGTTCCAATTACCTATTTTTAATAGGTATGCCGGTGTGTGTTGCTTCTCATCAGCCGCATTTAGTACGTATTTTAGACAATCTTTTTAGGCGTAGTGAAATACTTGGGTTTTGTTGTAGGTCAAAATTGAGCTTGTGTTTGGCAAGACTGCTCAAGTTTTAGAGGAATAAAACGGATGATGGACACAGATGCTAGCATGCGCAGCCCCCAAGCAACAGTAGGCAAGGCATGGTTGCAAACCACTATGAATAATAATAAAAAAAAATCAAATTTTTAAATCGAAGTGAAGACCGACAAAAAACTGTAAAGTAGAGAAAATTACCTTGCGTAATTAAGGGTGGCTTCTTCCCTTAACTCCCTGCTGTTTAAATAAAGTTTGACCGGTGCTCTATTGAAAGCGTCTTAGAGTTCAACAAATATGATCAGTTGGGGAGTGTAAGGCCGTATCCAGCGGGGGATGGGGGTTTGAACCCTCCCCCCTAAAATGTTTGTCCGACTGACAAAAACAACAAAAATGTATGTAAACAAATTTTTGGTGCGTTTTTTCAATTTTTTTGGACCCCCCCCCACTCTCCCTCGAAAAAATCCTTTTGTAAAACCACCCCCCAAAAAAATCCTGGATACGGTTCTGGGTGAGTTCAAGCATTTTATTTCACAATTGCCTTTAAAAAGATTTGAAGAACCCTCTCCCTTCCCGTAAAAAATATCTGCTTACATCCACCCAAATAGCTGGTGTACAACATTTAATATTCTACGACTTTTGGTTTTATTAGGTACACGGCGTAGCCTATACAATAAGGTCTAATTTTTGTACGCTGCATATTTGTTCAGGGATGAATATACCATCACAAACCAAGAAAGCTTCTGAGACTCGAAGCCCACACAAGTATATTTCTGATGGATCACAGCCAATCTCCTAATTTTTCCACGACAGCATTTTGGTCTGGCATTTCCAAAATCGTCGTTTGGCGGGACAAAATGCCCACTTTTTCAAACAGTTCGTGGTAACGAACTGTAAGTAAGGAGTGACCCGGCTCAATGGTAACCGAAACTCTAGAAAACGGGTTTTTAATACCAATAGATACATCAATAGAATCAGATTTCAATGCTGATTTCAAATATATAACTTTCATCAAGTTTAGTGCTACCCATCAAAAGTAACGCGCCTGAGAAAATTTCGCTGATTTTCAAAAAAAGGGGGAAACACCCCCTAAAAGTTATAGAATCTTAATGAAAATCACACCATCATATTCAGCGTATCAGAGAACCCTACTGTAGAGGTTTCAAGCTCTTATCTACAAAAATGTGGAATTTTGCATTTTTTGCCAGAAGAAAGATCACGGATGCGTGTTTATTTTGTTTTTTTGTTTTGTTTTTTTTCCCAGGGGTGATCGTATCGACCCAGGGTCCTAGAATATCGTGGAAGGCTCATTGGAACTGAAATTAAAAGTTCTAGTGCCCTTTTTAAGTGACCAAAAAATGGAGGGCAACTAGGCCCCCTCCCACGCTTATTTTTTTCCCAAAGTCACCCGATCAAAATTTTGAGATAGCCATTTTGTTCAGCATGGTCGAAAATATGATAAATATGTCTTTTAGGATGGCTTAATCCCCCGAAGTCCCCAGGGGGAGGGCTAAAAGTTATGAACTTTAACCAATGTTAACATATAGTTTTTGGTTATTGGGAAGTATACAGCAGTTTTTCAGGAGGGTTTTTTTCTGGTAGTGGGGGGGGTGGGTGGGTCGGGGGTTATGTTGGAGGATCTTTCCATGAAGGAATTTTTCATGGGGGAAGGGAAATCGCCATGAAGGGGGCACCGGACTTGCCAGTATTATTTATTGGTTATTGGGAAGTATACAGACATTTTCAGGAAGGATTTTTCTCTGGAGGGGGGGGGGGCTATAGAAGGGGGTTACTCTGGAGAATCTTTCCGTGGAGGATATTTCTTTGGGGTAAGGGACATTTCTCTGAAGGGGCGCCGGATTTCCAAGCATTATTTAAAAAACAATCAGAAATTAAATAAAAAAAACAAGTTTTTTCAACTGAAAGTAAGAAGCAACATTAGAACTTAAAACTAACAGAAATTATAAAGTATGTGAGGGGGTTCTCCCCCAAGTCAATACCTCGCTCTTTACGCTAAAGTTTTTTTTAGTGCTTTCAAAAGAGCTATCTATTCTAATTAAACGGCCTTTGTTATTCAGGGGTTTGTGAATCAAAATTTTTTTAACTTTTAACGTAAAGTGCGTGGTATTGACTAAGGGGAGAACCCCCTCATATACATACTAACATATACGTAATAAAAAAAAAAACAATAAAAAAAACAAGCGATACGGCTCAATAGTAATCGAAACTTTTAAAAACGGAATTTTGATGTCAATAAATGTATCAAAAGAATGTGTTTATAATGCTGATTCTAAATATATAAATTTTATTAAGTTTAATATTACTCATCAAAGGCTACGAGCCTGAGAAGATTCACCCGATTTTTTAAAGAGGGGGGAAACATCCCCTACAAGTGAAAGAATTTTAATGATAATCACACCGTCAGATTCAGCGTATCAGAAAACCCTATTACATAGGTTTCAAGCTCATATCTGCAAAAATCTGCAACTTTGTATTTTTTGCCAGAGGAAAAATATACGAATATAGAAGTTAGTTACGTAAGTTAATTTGTAAATTACGTCATAACCAAATTTAGAGACATCCATTCAGCAAGAGAAAAGTAAAATTTTTAAGCAAATTTTGTTTACTATTCAATGACGGTGAGCCAAAATAAAAGCTGCATAACTAAAAAACGATCAGAAATTAAATAAAAAAAAAACAAGTTTTTTAAACTGAAAGTAAGGAGCGACATTAAAACTTAAAACGAACAGAAATTATTCCGTATATGAAAGGGGCTGTCCCCTCCTCAACGCATCGCTCTTTACGCTAAAGTTTGACTCTGTCTCACAAGTTTATTTTTTAAAACAATAAAAAACTTTAGCGTAAAGAGCGAAGGGTTGAGGAGGGGACAGCCCCTTTCATATACGGAATAATTTCTGTTCGTTTTAAGTTTTAATGTCGGTCCTTACTTTCAGTTTAAATTCTAAACTTTTTTATTGTTTCAAAAAATAAAGTTTACATGTTCCCTTCTTAAGTTTATATGATCACCTATTTCTACAAAAACCTTGTATGCCCCCAGGGCATAACTTACAACCTTTTTTCCCAGGGCTCTAGGGGGGGGGGGTCTGCGTCAGCCCTGAAGGAATTGTTATAAGTTCTTTGAATTATTTTGAGCAAAATGGCTATCTCACAATTTCAACAGATGCGTTTGATGAACAGGGAGTCGGAAAGGGGGAGGGGTAAGGCTAGTTGCCCTTCGTCACTTTTGACTCTTAAACTGGAAGTAGAACTTCTAATTTTCAACCAAATGAGCCCCCTCTAAAGTTTATACAACCATAGAGGGCTTGGTCTGATGGCTGTGGGGGGGGGGGCTGTCATCCTCAAAGACTGATTTTTGGAGCTTTCAACTACGTTTGAACAACATGGCTATCCCAAGATTTTGATTGGATGTCCTTGGGGAAATGATGGGCGTGGGGGAGGGGACTGGTTGCCCTCTGATCACTTTCGACTATTAAAAAGAGCCCTAGCCCTTTCAATTTCCAATCGACTGAGCCCCTTTCGAAGTTTCTACGATAACTCCTTCTATACGAAGTGCCCTGGTCTAAACAAAAATAAATAAATAAATAATACATTGTCTCAACATCGTTCTTTAATTAGGCAGCGCTATTGCGCTGCCTATGATAAAAGTGTTTATTTATGCTCGTCTTAGGGTTTAAAGGTTCTTTAGTTTTCTTTGAAAGACTTCTTTATGGAAAAATTTTTTTTTTTTTTAATACTATAAAGAGCTTCGATCACATGCCAGCCATTCTGGTAGGAATTAAATAAGAAAAAACAAGTTTTTTTTAACTGAAAGTAAGGAACGACGTTAAAACTTAAAACGAACAGAAATTATTCCGTATATGAAAGGGGCTGTCCCCTCCTCAACGCCTTGCTCTTTACGCTAAAGTTTTTCATTGTTTAAAAAAATAGAGTTGTAGAAAGTCAAACTTTAGCGTAAAGAGCGAGCGTTGAGGAGGGGACAGCCCCTTTCATATACGGGAATAATTTCTGTTCGTTTTAAGTTTTAACGTCGTTCCTTACTTTCAGTTAAAAAAAACTTGTTTTTTTTATTTAATTTTTGAACGTTTTTGAATTAATGCAGGTTTTGATTTTGGCTCACCGTACATGAATAATTAAAAAAAAATGAATATTAATTTTACTTTTATTTGGCTAAATGGCTTTCTCGAAACCTGTTTAATTTTATTTACGAACGTTTTTATTAGTAATTAAATAAAAAAAAACAAGTTTTTTAAACTGAAAGTAAGGAGCGACATTAAAACTTAAAACGAACAGAAATTATTCCGTATATGAAAGGGGCTGTCCCCTCCTCAACGCCTCGCTCTTTACGCTAAAGTTTGACTCTGTCTCACAACTTTATTTTTTAAAACAATAAAAAACTTTAGCGTAAAGAGCGAGGCGTTGAGGAGGGGACAGCCTCCTCAACGCCTTCGAATTTTGTTCCAATTCTTTAAAAATGACCCCTTAATCACAAATGCCGTTAATTAGAATAAATAGCTCTTATGAAAGTACTAAATAATCTTTGGCTTAAAGAGCGAGGTATTGACTAGGGGATGAACCCAATCATATACGTAATGTTTTCTGTCGTTTTAAGTTTTGATGTTGCTCCTTACTTTCAGTTAAAAAACTTGTTTTTTTATATATAATTTCTGATCTTTTTTAAATAATGCTGGGAAATCCGGCGCACCCTTCATAGCAGTGTCCCTTCTCCCATGAAAACTTCCTTCATGGTAAGATCCTCCCACATAACCCCCGACCCCACTCCCCCCCCCCACTACCAGAAAAAATCCCCTCTGAAAACGTCTGTATACTTCCCAATAACCAATACTATATGTTAACATTGGGTAAAGTTCATAACTTTCCAGCCCTCCCCCCGGGGACTTTCGGGGATTAAGTCATCCTAAGAGACATAGTTTATCATGTTTTCAACCATACTGAACAAAATGGGTATCTCAAAATTTTGATCGGGTGACTTTGGGAAAAAAATGAGCGTGGGAGGGGACCTAGTTGCCCTCCATTTTTTTTGGTCACTTAAAAGGGCACTAGAACTTTTAATTTCCGTTCAAATGAGCCCTCCCACGATATTCTAGGACCACTGGGTCGATACGATCACCCCTGGGAAAAAAAAACAAACAAACAAACATATAAACACGCATCCGTGATCTTTCTTCTGGCAAAAAATGCAAAATTCCACATTTTTGTAGATAGGAGCTTTAAACCTCCGCAGTAGGGTTCTCTGATACGCTGAATATGATGGTATGATTTTCATTAGGGTTCTATAACTTTTAGGGGGTCTTTCCCCCTTTTTTTCGAAAATCAGCAAAATTTTCTCGTAACTTTTGATAGGTAGGACTAAACTTGATAAAATTTACATATTTGAAATCAGCATTAAAATCTGTTTCTTTTGATGTATCTATTGGTATCAAAATTCCGTTTTCTACACTTTCGGTTACCATTGAGCCGGTCGCTCCTTACTTACAGTTCGTTACCACGAACTGTTTGAAATGTCAAGAGAGGGAGGGAGAGGACAAACTTGAGCCTTTTATATAATACATTTTTATACGAAGAGGGGGAGCTGAGAGACTCGTTTTCAATTTATTACATTACATATGACTTTGGTATTCGTAATCAACTCAAGATCTTAATCAACTCAACAAATTGTTACCGTCCGTATGTCACACACACACACATATATATATATATATATATATATATATATATATATATATATATATATATATATATATATATATATATATATATATATATATATATATATATATATATATATATATATATATATATATATATATATATAATATATATATATATATATATATATATATATATATATATATATATATATATATATATATATATATATATATTAGGGCCAACCTTTTGCATTTGTGACAGCAAACAGGGGTAAATAACGGAAAGACTAAAAAGGTTCAAGATAGGGTGAGGGGATAGTTAGTGTTACAGTGATGTCAAGATTGGGCAATGTGTCATAATTGTTTGGTGATGGAAAAAAGGACGAATGGAGTAAAGCATGGTGTAAGGGGGGTGAGAATTTTAAATTAATAATTGAAACGTTCACGTTACAGAAAGGAGCCCCAATATCGGGCCTTAATTGTAATATTTGAATATAGGTATCTTGCGAATCAGGATTATTTTTTAGTTCTTTTAGATGTGGGCTCCTTTGCACTGTTGATGAGGTATCCCCCTATTGGTGCCCATAAGCTTAATTTTAGGGGGGGGCTTAGGTGGTCTAATCGGCACTTCCAATGCTGTATAATAGAAATCTCAAAATATAAAAACATAAGGCAGCATCATTCAGCCAGGAGCGGGGATGGAATCCCCCTATGCCCCCTATGGGCGCCCGTTGTATCCCCCTGCAGTTTGCGAAGGTATGTGAAGACGGATTAAGGTATGTGAAGAGGGAGCCGATACAATGAGCAGCGAAATGCTAAATTGTAGTTCATTTGACGGTTTTAATAATCTTAATAGGAGAGAATTTAGCTTACTTCGTAGTTGAATTTTGACAAAATTTCTACATTTGCGGATGTTAGGTACTTTTATATACCCCTACGACTAATACTCCTGCTCACTATATTTTCTACCGAAATTGCTACCTTTATTAATTCTATTATTACTGCTCCTGTCCCAACTTCTCTAACCATGTCCAATCTTGCCAACACTACTTCTACCATGACCACTGATAATTCCTGATCAACTTTCTTCGATCATCTTTTGTGTGTGATGAAGCTTGAATAATAAATGTATATATATATATATATATATATATATATATATATATATATATATATATATATATATATATATATATATATATATATATATATATATATATATATAATAATATATATATATATATATATATATATATATATATATATATATATATATATATATATATATATATATATATATATGTATATATATATATATAATATCTTATTTCTTTAAAACGAGCTATAATTGTGTATTTATTAATTTATGGATGTATATATAAATCATTTTTTCCAAAAACAGCTCCTTTTTTGGAAAATTGGCATCCTAGGATTTTCTTCCCAGAAAAAATCTAGAGGCCGAGATAAATCATATAGGTCTAGATAGGTCAAGAATGTAAATTCACAATGGGTGAAAAATGAATGGCCTGAACCATTAAATGGGACCAGACCGATATGAGCAATTGAAGCAAAGGGCCTTGAAAAACTGTCTAAAATAATGAAAATCTAAAATGAAGAAGAAATAAAAATGCGGCTAGACGACTTGCAACAACGAGGATCAAAACGAATTAGAAATGAAAGTGAAGAGCAAAGACACTTGCAGTTAGAAGGCATGGGACAGCGAGAATCAGAAAGAATTAAAAATTAAAGTGAAGAACATACAATTGCTAGAAGACATGTGACAGCGAGTATCAGGACGAATCAAAAATGAAAGTGAAGACGAAAGAATTGAGTGGTCAGAAAACAAGCGACAGCGAGAATCAGAACGAATCAAAATGAAAATAAAGAAGAAAGAAATATTAGGTTAGAAGAATAACATCGTCACAATCTTCAACGTCAACTGGCTGTGGCACAAAACCCAGTGCAAACCTACAAAGCTACCGTAAGCCACGTCAATCTTAATTACAAGTCAATGGGACCCTTCAACATTGCATGAATTCACTGCGGATCCCTCCATTTTCCCGTGGAAGGAGTAGCAAACAAAGGTAATTCATTTGGATATTGCTGCTTGCATGATCGAATTGCATTGACATCTCCACAATTTCCAAATGTATTGATTTTCCTTTTTTTCACGACGTCACTTGCTCTTTAAAGAGTTATACAAACGAATCCAAAACTTGAACTCTAATCGCTTACTGCAACGTAAGCGATGATCAAACCGTCAATAGTCGTAATTTCTTTAGCTTTAAAGCAGCTGGACAAATTTAGCACAAAATCAATTTAAAGGCACATCCATCAAAAATTCCTGAAGGTAATTTTGAACGACATTAATATAGCCGAATGTATGTTTTTAGACCCCGATGAAGCTGTTGAAGAACGCCCAACACATCTTTTAAATTATGGGATCTCTCGTAACTAATGGATCTCTTGGAAGAAATAATGCAAGACACAAAGAACTATTCCAAAGGTTACATGAAAATGCGAGAAGTGGAGAATGATGTTAGTCAACTACTGCCTCACTTGGACAATAGCCTCCAAACATGCGGCTCATTTTCTTTGTTCCAGATTGTGTTGATTATAAACGGTTCATATCTCAGTGGTAATTTAATTGAGGAAGTATTTGGAGAATGATTGTCAATCAAAATTTCCATTTAACGAAGGAGCGCGTTATTTTAGCTTCGCTGAACAAGGAACCTAGTAAAATAAATGCGAAAATTTTCGATCACCTCCCAGGAGAATATAAATCTTAAAAAAGTCATGATTAATGTAATTATAGGGGGAAAATAAGGAAAGAAGTTGATATTTCTCGAGTTACACTCGACTCCAGTAAAGATACACTTGGATGGACTGTTCAACGACATCAATTTCCACTTCCACCTGCATTTGCAATGAGAATACACGAGTCACAAGGTCAAACTTTTGAATTTTTCTGGCGTCGATCTCCGTACCTCTATTTTTAATCATGGTATGTTATACGTGGCATTTTCTCGTGTTAAAAGACAACCTAGCTTAAAAGTTCTGCTACCACCTGAAAACGAGCGATGCCGACATAATGCTGGGTGGAAAGAAGCATTGACAACTACTAATAAAACATCTTAGGGTTAAAATTATATGCCTTTTTTAATTAATTAAACGAGAAGTAATTATGCATATATGTGCTTATTGAATTTTCTTCGAAATCGGTTACATACGTTTTTTTTCTTAAAATCGGCATATTGACATTTCTGGCCACAAGAACCAGTGGCGTCGTTTGGGGTTGGCAAGGGGGGCAGTTGCCCCCCCAATAAACTGGAAAAAGCCTATTATATAGCCCATGCCCCTTGACTCTCTGGATGTGGAACTTTTTTGCCCCCTAAATAAAAATGCTAGAGCTACGCCCCTGACAAGAACGATCTAAATAGGTGACTACTTCATGGATGAATTTGTATTTTTCCAAAGGTAGTTGTATTGAACCTATGGTGACGCCATGACATCAAAAAGTTCACATTGTCTACGGTTAGAAGGCAAGCGACAATAAGAATCGATATATACAGGCCTGCCGCATAACCGTGCCGAGGGACTGGCGACGAAGCCACCGGATGCATAATGCATAGAAGACAATGACTCTTTAAAAATCAAGGCCATTGCATTGAACTACAATGCACACAGTGCCATACAGCCGTGCCATTGCATTGAAACTACAGAACGTTATGCTAAGGATTTATACTTTTCTGGTAATTCAAAGGAAAAAAATAGGAGAAACACTGCAATCGATGTTGTGAGAATTGCAAAATATTATGCTAGGTCTCACAATTAAGGGTATTGTAGTTATTCTTGTTTTAAAATATTTATTTCCCTTGAAATAAAATTTATGCCATAAAATAAGGGTTCTCCGGATTTCGCCATGCAGCGGCGTAGTCAAGGTAGAAATGGTGTATTTGGGGCTTAGATTCTCTCTGATATACAAAGCTGTTATCTATTATAATTGTCGAATTAAATATTACTATCAGGAATGATCTCGGGTTTTTTTTCATATAAAAATGAAAAAAATTCTTTTTTTTTTCATTTCAAAATTCTTTTCTCATGGTCCCTTACCCAGAGTTGCACAGCATGGAGTTTTGTGAATGGTGGTGAGCTGTAAAATGACCTTTTGGAGATACTTCTTAACTTCCAAAAATTCTTGATAAGAAACAAAATAAGGCACTTCGTTTCATTGTTTCATTTATCCTGTTTTAAAGAAAAATTGTATTTTTTTCCCCAGGGTTGATCTTATCGATTAAATGAAAATAAATGCCTTGTTTGACTGCTTATCAGTGGATATTTTGGAAATGAAATATTGTCTAAAAAATTTTTATTTTACAGAAAACTACTTAATAGTCAAAGAAAAAAAAACTTAAAAACTTTGACAATGTCACCTAACAATAATACAAATAATGTTTTGTGTGGTTTAACCTTACTCTTTATTTTTATCATCATTGTCTCTTTTCTTGCTAATTAAACTTGAAGTCCAGTAATTTTTTAAAATTCAGATTCTTAAGGACAATTAACGCTTGACCAAATAAATAATTTTAACCGCAATTTTTCGTCCTCGAAAAAACTTTAAAATAATTAAACAAAAAGTAATTGTATTATTATTAACGAAGGCTAGATTATTAATCCACCAGCCTTTGTAGAGGTTCTTGAGTTCATGGGGAGCCAAAAATTTATTAGACAAGTTGTTACAGTCTTAAGTCTTTAAATCAGTTCAGCGAGTTGCTAAAGCAGTTCTCATGAAATAGGCTGCAGGGTTGCCACCCTCTAAGAATTCATCACTATTTCTAGTGATTTTGTATATTAAAAATCATTAAATTTGCAAATAAATCATTAGATTATTGAAGAAAATGACTAAATCAACCGGAAAATCGCTAAACTTCTGGTTATTTTTTGTCACCAGGTGGGAACCCTGGCTGGCTATCGTGACATCCACTCTTTTGTGAAGCTTAAAAAGGAATAAACAATTGTATGATTGTGTTCCTAAATAATTCAAACTACCCAAGCTCAGCCTACACACGTTTTACCCAGAAAAATTCAGTCCCATAAAATTCAACTCAAGTAAAATTATGCTCAGCAAAACTAAGCCTCAGCTAAGCCCAAGATGGAAAATTCATCCTAAAAATTCATCCGAATAAAGCAAAACTTGACCCGCACAAATATTAAATTAACCCAAAACTCAATCCGGGACAGTCGAAACCAACAAAATTCAACCCAAACAAAACTCAATTCAAATATAGGTCGAAAAATTAAGCAAGAAAAAACGGGTTTTAATTTTAATAAAGCAGTGAAACGAAAAAAAAAAACAATTTAATTAAAAAATATTCCGAATGTTTCGGCCCCACGTCCGGGAGCCCTTCTCAACGAAAAATAAAACAACGAAAAAAAGAATTTTTTTTTATAACACACATAAAAAAATACGACACACGATGAATAGAAATAAACACATGATGTGTGTTTAATATACGACAAACACACGAAATAAACACCACGATGAAGAAAAAGAACAAATATATAAATAAATAAGTAAGAAAAAAAACTAACATATTGAAGAATCTTCCAGCACAGGCGTTTTAACACAAGAGACAAGAAACAAAAATATTCCGAAATATTCGGAATTTTTTTAATTAATTTTAATTAAATTTATTAATTAATTAATTTATTTAAATTAATTAATTAAAATTAATTAATTTAAATCAATTAATTTTGGAATTTTGATTAAAGTGTTTATTTGTTTTTATTCATTTTTGTTTCACTGCTTTATTAAAATTAAAACCCGTTTTTCTTGCTTAATTTTTCGTAAATGGAAAAGCAGTGTGGCCCAAGAAATTATTTACAAACATAGGTCATTATGAAAGAAATTGAACTGCAGCACAACTCGATTTACACAATCTCCGAAATATCTGCAATACAATACCCATGCAAAATTTTGCCTGTAAAATCTAACCCACGCTCAACTTAAATCAGTATATTATAGAGATTAAAAAAAAGTATTTCTTATGGAAGTAAAGAGCGAAGATGAAACGCAAAACGAGCAAAAACTAATGCTTACTCACTCAAGATATACCTACAAAACCAGCTTAAATAAACCGACTCGTGATAGTTTCTATTATCTGTATAATTCTAAAAACTCGCACTTTATTGAATACACGAAACTGACCCCCGAAAAACGGGATATTCTCTTATGGGTTGAAAATTCTATGACTAGTCTGCACAAAGCAAAGACTAATTTATAAGTCTCTCAAGTCATTTCGAAGCTCCGGCTTCAATAACTTTTATTACGCAATAAAAGTTCTCTAAAAAAAAAACTCGACCAAACTCAATTAATTTTTTCAAGCAAGCTAAGTTTTCAGTTCATGCCTTCCTTCACACAAACACCAATAGGCAAGACCATGAGGAATTAATTTAAGAAATTAAATTTCTTTTATCCTTAAGTGAATATTTCGGCCCAAAGGCCGTCTTCAGTAAAGCACATATAAAATATAAAATAAGACATACAATAAAATGCCTGCTCATTAAAACTAAGATTAAAAACTATAATAACCCTAAAATAATTACTTCAAGGTAGTTCAACTAGGACTGAAGAAAAACAACACGAAAAAAGGGCAGTCATTCAGTTAAAAACCAATAAAAAATATGTTTTTAATACTATTCTCGCTTTTTTGGCAGCCAAACTAAAAGGTATTTTTGATTCAGGTTCATTGGTATTAGCTATTGATATTGTAATACAATTTGTTAAGTAATTTTTCATTGAATTTGCGTATAAAGCGTTGAGTGAGTACTCCCCCAAATCCTCATTTAAAGAAATACTATTATTTAACTTAAGTTTGATTTCTATGGTCCCTCCAACAACCTGCTTAATACCCAATAGTTGATAATGAGGGAGGTGTTTTCAAAAAGTATTTCATGGCTGGGTTTTTTTAAAAATAGACTGTTTAGAACAGAATGAAAAGAACTATTAGAATTTGAAGCCTTATGCTATTGCAGACATTATTCTAAATGATGGTGGGCTCTACCCATATAATAACTCCCTCAGTCGCAATAGGGATTTTATTGCCACAGTTTAAATAGGGATATGGGGAGTAGTCATTGAACGCATTATACGCAAAATACCTTTTTAGTTTGGCTGCCAAAAAAGCGAGAATAGTATTAAAAACATATTCTTTCTTGGTTTTTTAATTGAATGAATTGTCTTGTTTCGTGTTGTTTTTCTTCAGTCCTAGTTGAACTACCTTGAAGTAATGATTTTAGAACTGTTTTAGTTTTTAATCTTAGTTTTAATGATAAGGCATTTTATTGTAAGTCTTATTTTATGTTTTATATGTGCTTTGCTGGGGACGGCCTTTTGATATAGAGCTGAAATATTCATTTAAGGATACCAAAAAAAAAAAAAAAAAAATCACTCTCTTATGTTAATTGCTCATTTTATTTTACTGTTGCTGTTTGTATAACTTCACTCTTTATTTTCGTAAGAAAAACTTTTCTTTTTAAAAAATTAATTAATGTTCTTTTCTAGATATACAAAAAAACTTAGGTGGGCGATGAAACTAAAGAAGAAAACCTGATTTTTTGAGGCCATTAAATACAGCTTTTACTTCTGACACCCGTTAAGTTTTCGCACAAGATATGTGCAATTTTATCACGTAAATAAAGAGTCTGAGGAGTGTGGCATTATCACTATCTTTAAAATTTGCATATAAGAAATTCAAGTATTTTAATAAAAAAGGAAATTAATAAATTCTATTTTATCATTAGGAAGTCTTTTTTCCAAAACACTTTTTTCACTTTTCACTTACTAAAGGGTATACAAAATCAGGGGAGTATTTTTTTATGAGCCAGGGGGCAACTGCCCCCTCCACACCCTAGTCCCCCCAAAAAAACAAAACAGTTTGCCTCCCTCCCAGCTCAATTTTAGTTTTTGAAAAACTTTTGTCAAAACTAAAATAAGCTTGCATAATTCAAGTAACCAGATAAAAAGGTAAGTTTTTCTTTAGTATATCTTTGCCTTTATGGTACTATATGTCTTATTCTTCATCTTTCACTGTCATTTTCCCTTGATTTGGGAAAATTGGCTCCAACTTTGCCAAAACCCTTATCAAAGCTAAGAGGAGTAGAATGCTGTGCCCTTACAAATCTTTACACACTCCATTCTAATCCTCCCTTAGAAAAAAACACAAATAAACTATTAATTCTTTTTAATACCCTTTTGGCTATTCAAAATTCATAACCTAACTATCAAATTATATTTTAAGTTTTTTTGTCATAATACTAACTTTACCAACCGACCAGCCATGTCCAAGATTTTCAACTTTTAGGGGGTCTCTACCCAAATGGCGGTAACAGGTTACAGTCGAAAAAACCTTTTTTCTTCGTATTTAAAGACTGGGGGCTAAAATTATCCTGGGAAGGGTTTTAGACCATAAAAAATGACTAACTCTTTTAGAATTCGCATTTTCCGACAAATAACCCTTTTTGGGCGAAATTGAGCTTTTGCAGTATAAGTGAAAGAAGAAGAAGCCTCCTTTTTAGGTTGATTGGCCAATCTGTCATTTCTGGCACTGATTGGCCCTACAATTCCCATTTCTTGCATTTTGGCGCTTCTTGGGCTAAGCTCTATGTTTGGTGGTACAAAATGACATATTGCATCACTCTGCTGTGGTTTGTCAGGATGAGAATCACCATCGTCTAACTTCTTTTATAATGCCCTTTCAAAGCAATATCCCTTCCCTCTTTAACCCCCCTCCTTCAAATACTTTCTCTAGTCATATAAACCTGAAGGAGACAGACCGAGCATCTAAATCCAAAATCAAAGCTTCTCTGTACCCATATTATTTAATTCTGGAACGCGTAAGGTTAAGATCAGGGCTGTATCCATAATTTTTTTCAGGAGGGGGGCTATTTTTTCAGGGGGGGTCACACAAACATAAACTTCAAAAACTCATAAAAAATTTGTTTATATGCATTTCTGTTACCTTTTTATGAGTCGGATAATTATTTCGGAGGAGGGGGGTTCAGACCTAGTAATCCCCCCTGGATACGGTCATGGTTACGATATTAATAGCGCGAGTTTTAATTTTGATGTAAGACGCTATAAATATCTCTATTGAAAAATAGCAAAGGTACTTATCCATTATTCAGAAAACACCAAGAATTTGGTTCGCAATATCAGACAATGAGCTAGAGCCCTTTAGCTAGAGCCCTTTACCTATTATTCAGTTGGACCAATTGCAACTCGACTGTTTTATCTCTGTGAAATGAACTAATGAAATGTTTCTTGGTGCTCTGGTGATCACGAAAGTTCTAAAGGAAAACCTGGCAAATCTATTCCGTGAAAGTAGTAGCACTACAATAGAACTTTTTGTTTTGAATTAAGTAGGACCAGTCACTGTAATAAGACTTCTCTGAACAATTATTTTTACATTTTGAAAAAGTCGAATCGCCAATTTTTTACAACTAATCAGCAAAAAACTGTAGCTGTTGACAAAAGTATGATTGTTTCTTAGGGCATCGTGACCAATGCCCATAAACATTGGAAATCACATCCAAATCTATCATAATAATGATAAGGGAAGTTCGCAAGGGGTTGCGGTTCTAGCCCAAGTCCTCCCCAAAATTATAAAATTTTTCTGAATTTTGTTAACTTGTAATTTAAATTATAAAGATTTTTTTATTATTGCCTTCCTCTCCTTTCCTTGAATACGTGCCTAGAGGTTACATTACACAAGAGTTACATTAATACATTCAACGGATTTGGATCCCCCCTAAGATCAATTGTACATCTATGCACTAAGATGAGGTCTTAATTTCATGTCCCATTTTGATGCTTATGTCGCCTTTTTTTTAAGTCATAGACAGAGTATGCTTTTTTATTTAAGTTTAATATGTGAAAAGATGCCACATAACAGGAAATACATATGTCAGGAAGTACCGTAATATTGTTGCAGTTTAACCAATTTCTAATGAATTTTACTTTATAGAAATTTCATTACCTACATTACTTTAATTTTCATACAGATTAACTGATTCTATAAAACCAAACAGTTCGTGGTATTAAACTGTAGGCTACGCTACACGTCTGGAAAGACTTGCCTGATTTTCAAAAATGAGTAAAACCTCGAAAAAACCAAGTGATTTCAATATAAATCATACCATCAGATTAAGGGTACTGTAGAGTTTACTAAAATGCGGAATTTTATATTTTTTACCAGAAGAAAGATCACGGAACCGAGTTTATTTCTTTGTTTTGTTTGTTTTTTTTCCAGGGATTATCGGATCGAACCAAAATTCTTAGAATATCAGAGGAGGACTTATTCAAAATGTTATTAAAAGTTCTAGTGCCTTCTTAAAGTAACCATAAATTTTCCCCATAGCCCCTAGGGAAAGAACTTAATTGGGTACCATGAACTGTTTGAAAATTAGGCAGTAAATAGTCTAAAAATCAGATTGAAAGTGGAGAGCTTTGAGTGTAAGTAATACTTGTTTTATCAACCTTAACCTCCCCCTCCACAAGTTTTCACGTACTAAAAATCTTCATATATGTTTCATTTGATTCTCATATCATTGTCCTCCCAAGAATTATCAAAAGAAAACAAAAAACGGCAGCCTGCAAAAGCTTATGATGTACTTTTTCTGAAAAGTTTTTTTTTTTACCCTGATTTACTTTCCCAGACATAGGGGACGCTATAAACAGTTTTCTCTCTGGAAACTCTTGTTGGATCCTTTCTAAAAAAAAACAATAAGTGTTATTTGAATCTTCCACAAGCCAATCCTGTTATTTAGTCTGTCATTAGCAATAACTGTGAGACATAAATGCTATGATAAAGCTGTCCATCAATTCTGAAACTGAATAAACTTGTTTTCAAAATTCATAACGGTCAACGGTATTTGACCTTTGCTCTGATGTGAGAATTATATACCTGATTGCTTGTACCCCAAGCACAATTGTAAACACAGGTTATTTCTACACAAAAACGGATAATTGTCTGCTGATCCGTAATCCAAAACAAAAATATATCACATGGGACTTAGTTGTTAGGGAAAGTTTTGGCGAATAAATTTTAAATTCTTTTGCCCAACAAAATTTACTATGGTACTTGTCCATTATTCAGAAAACACCAAGTTGATTCAATTTCAAGGCCATATCCAGGGGGGGAAGCCCGGTTTGAATCCCCCCCCCCCCCCTGAAATTTTTGACCGAGTCGAAAATAAGTCTAAAATTAGTAAAACCTAGGAATTATTTTCACCCTGATTTACTTTCCGAGACATAGGGGGAGGCTATAAAAACAGTTTTCCTCGCTGGAAACTCTTGTTGGATCCTTTCAAAAAAAAAAAAAAAAAAAAAAAAACAATAAGTGATATTTGAATCTTCCATAAGCCAATTCTGTTATTTAGTCTGTCATTAGCAATAACTGTGAGACATAAATGCTATGATAAGGCTGTCCATCAATTCAGAAAACTGAATAAACTTGTTTTCAAAATTCATAACGGTCAACGGTATTTGACCTTTGCTCTGATATGAAAATTATATACCTGATTGCTTGTACCCCGAGCACACTAGAACCCCCCCCCCCCCCCCCCCCCCAAATCCTATGTCTAAATCAACCATACATCGTAAGGGGGTACACGCCCTAAACATCCTTCAAGCTAAACGTACTGGTTAAACCCCTGGCAAAAAAGAAAAAATGATGCAATTAGATCCCCCCCTGAAGAACCCCAAACCGAGATTATATCACTCCCTGATGATTCCCTACCAACTGAATCACTACCTAGCTCTTTAGATCAGCCATACTATTACATTGACCATCAAGAAAACCAATGGTCAACCCTTTACTAGAGATCGGTTAATGGATATTAGAAAGCCTATATTTTTACTAACTAACTCAACTTTTGAAGTACTTTTCCTGAAAGACAGTCTGATAGATCTTTATTTTACCTCTCACAAGGCCGCGGATTCAGTCCTTTCAAGGTCCAAAGAATTAATTGTTGAGGGTTCCAAAATCTTTTCCACTTCAAAAGAAGTGGAAAAGTCATATAAATACGTGGTTTATGGTGTTGACACCGGTATACCAAAAGAGGAATTTACAGCTGAACTAATTGAGTCTTCGGGTCATCCCGTCCAACCAAAACAGCCACAAGACTCAGCTTGAAAAATGATGGTAATCTTATACCCAGTCACTCAGTTCTCATTGTATGCAAAAACGAGTTGAAAAGAGAAGTTTTTTGTATGGTATGACCCTTCGCCATAAGTCCCATAAACCAAAGTCCCTACAATGCACAATTTGCCTAGTTCATGGTCATATGAAAAATAATTGTAAACAATGTAAACGCGTTACAGAAAATTGCACCGAGAAAGACGCCTACTGTAAAAATTGTAATAATAAGTGGCACACGGCACTTGAGAAGCAACTTCGTCCGGCTTATCACAAGAGAGCCGAGATCCTCCGAACCTCTGTGACATTGAACTTGCCCTACTCCGTCGTAGATGCTACAATCCCTAGACAACCAACTCCAAGTCAACCCTTAAATAACCAAACTGAAGTTTCAAGGAACCAGAGGAAACAGGTCCCACCCCTAATAGATAAAGGCTTCTCATTTACCCAATGTTCCACTCAATTTCCTCTGCTTGACGCCAAATCGCAGCCTTCCTCTTCCCAACTTCCAGTTTTATCGCAGCCACAAGTTATTCATCATTATAACCAAGAATGGCAAAGGTTAGCCACATACCTCGTAGTTTCCCATCTTATCGAGGTTGGCAGTGAACCAGTTGAACTGAAAAATATCCTTAAAAAAAAGGCCATTACTACGCTCCTAGGAGAGGAAATCTGGCAAAAAGCTACGGTCCAACTTTTATCCTTCAAAGAAGGCATGGAATGCCGTTCTAACCAACATTTCCTACGATCCCAACTGTTACCAAGTCTCCCAGAAATTTGAAAGAATCACCAGCACCTGAAACGATGGTAGAAGCCCCAAGCCATAGCAAAAAAAAAACAAAAAAAAAACAAGAAAAAGCCGACCAACACAGTAACACAGAAATTGACGACCCCTCACGAAGTCTCTTCGGGCGAGGATGATGTTCAAAGCAAAACCCAAGCGAAAAGATACCCAACAAGAATGCCTGACGCCTAATTAATGTGTGACTTTTCGTTTTTAACTAATTTATCCCTTTCAAATAGCATTGCTTTTAATTATTCCGATATAGAAAGTAATCAGCATGCAAACCCTATAAGCAGCCCCGATGGTACCTTAACTCATGCTAGTTGTAATTACCTTGATATTCTCGATTTTGCTACCAATGTGAAGCCAAAACTAGTAAATAATAATTCCCTTAATGCTCTTAGTTTCAACATCAGAAGCATCCGGGATAAGTGGCTCAATTTTAAAGATTTAATTTCATTCAAAGGTGTCTGCCCTTTTGACGCAATAGGATTAACAGAGACATGGCTTTCTAATAATGATGACACTAGTGATTTTTTACTCCCTGGTTACCAAATAATCCATATGCCCAGGAGATTGACAAAGTGTTCTGGGGGTATCTCACTTTACATCCGTTCGAATGTAAATTTTACCTGGCTATCAGAGTGCGAATCTATTTTCTCTACACAAATAAATCTCTGATGTGTTTATTCAATAACTGTTAACAATGTTATCGGCCAAAATTCCTATACACTTTCCTTGTTTTATAAACCTCCTCCATTTCCGACCTCATGTTTTTGTAATCTGTTTGATAATTTCTCTAATTTTATTAATCTACCCCATAAAAAGGCAATAGTTTCTTGGGGACTTTAATTGTAACCTACTCAATGTTGGTAAAAATAATGAATCTGACACTGTTTTTGAATAAGTAACCGCGAATGGTCTTCTACCCACAATTTTTTTCCCCAGTAGAGTTGATCCTGTGAGATCAACTTCAACATTAATTGATAACATTTTTGTATCCACTTCCCTGGGAAATGACCTGTCCTCAAATATAATATTTTTGGATCTGTTAGACCATTTTTTTGCTACCTTCGCAACCACTACCTCTATGCTCTAGAATTAATATCCCAACACCTACTAGAAATTATAGCTCTGCAAATATAACCCATTTTATCGATTGCCTAAAGAACAACTGACTGGTCCGATATTTTAAATTGTCAAGAGGTAAATTCTGCAACAAATAGTTTTGCGCAAAGGCTAAGTAAGATTATCCATTCAACCTTTCATATTCGAAAACCTAACCGGAAAACTATCCCTATTCTCCTGAGACCTGACCATAGAAAAACTTTTCTGATTATGTTCATTTCTCTGCAGTTGACTTTAAAAAAATTCTTTTGACCATTGATCAAGAAAAAAAAGTTGACCCCCCATCTCTCCCTCTGGAGGATGTCCACACCTGCTAAAAGTATAGTAAAAATCTGTTTTGTCTATTAAAAGAGATTTGCCAAAACGATGAAAACAGAACATTACTCTTCATGAAATTTCTTGAAGCAGTTGTTGTCTTATGCCAAGCAGAGAATGATTTTACACTGCGAGCACATCCATCTATACCTTTTGCAGCATCCAAGCCTTCTGCACCGGGCTGCATTCGCCAATTAACAAAATTCTGGTAGATGCAGTGCAGCTCTGGCATGTGGTGGAGGGATTGCCTCTTTTTTACACTCAAAACACGGTGCTGAGTTTCACCCAAGAGTTCTTTGTCACTATTTTCTTGAACTCGTGACTCCGAGCTTCCCGAATTGAGCAAACACTCGACCACGTTGAAACGAACGTCAATGAGCTGTTTGAGGTCACCAGAAACTTTTTGGTTTTTTCTTCGTCTGAGATTTCTGAATCAACAACGAACTTCAGGTTCGACCGGATTGTAAAGAATCTGTCTAGACTCAACTTTTGCGATATGGCTTCCACCCTAAACTTCCCAGACCAGTACATGCGGATCTGAGGAAACTTGAGCTTCCCCATCCGGATGACAAAACCAACAAAATTTTTTAGCTCGTCTGGAGTTACATTCAAGCTTTTATGGTGGGCCAAGTGATAGTTGTAGTTCATGCAAAAAGCTGTACGTTCGAAGAAGCTCTCCGGGTAATATTGTAAAAAGAATTGTTCTTTACTCCAGTCATCGTGGTCCTGGAAATGAGTGGGGCCCACGTCCGGGCCACGATGATGATCGAACCATCGAGACTTCCTTCAGGAAAAGGTTGCTGCTACTTTATCAGCCTTCAAGCGTTTGGTACGGGTTGCTAAGGGTACGTCATCATCAGATTCTTCACTTTCAACATCTGGAAGAACAGCATAACTGCTTGATGACGGAATGGCTGCAACAGCTGGTTCGTCATCAGAGCCTGGGGACTACAAAGAGTGGTTTTTTATCCATTCCTCATCATCATCTAAATCAGAGAGGTCCAGATCGCTCTCATCAAGCATTCCGAGGGCGTCATCAAGGGAAACTACAATGAAGGAACAGGGTCAGTAAGCTTAAAACTAATAGGTTGTTGCCAATTTAGTAAATGAAACAATCACTGGCCTCTGCTATCCACATTAGAATCGAGATTTGTACTACGAAAAATCAACCCTAGATTTTTACTTGATTGGAACCGCCTGTCCACAGACGTGGACATGGAGGTTTCCCAAGTTCCAAAAGATGGCACTTATCAAATTAACTACTTTTAAAACTATCTAAGCACTGTCTACGGTCAAGAGAGTATACCTGATTTTTCTCACAACTCGTTCTCACCACTTTTTTTTTCTTTTTTCTTACCTTTGCTTGTTTTCATCTCCTTATTTTAGCCTTCTCTAATTTGTAAAAACACTATTAAAAGTCGCAGTAACTTTCTGAAGAAATCACAGATGGCATTTCAGGTCCAAAAAGCATGTTGAAACAACGAAACCTTTGCTAGATGGCGAGGCCTTTGCACAAAAAATATTTTACGGGGATGTACACAGACGTGGACACCATATGCCCCTGGATATCACACAGCCTCATTGTCTCCTCATATCGTAAATACAAATTATATTAGTTAGCCTGTAAAACCAGTAGTGATATTGACCTATAAAATTAAAAAAATTATAAAAACTTATACACTAAACTCATCCGCGAAGCAAAGAAAAATTATTATTATACAAAAATTGTCAATTGCAAAGGAAACCTGAAAAAGATTTGGTCTAGCATTAATGATATACTCTCAAAAAATAGAAAATCAAAGTCATACCTATTCACCCTAAAGACACGAATGGCAGATTAATCTATCCTTTACGTGCACCTGACGCATTTAATAATTATTTTTCTAATGCTCCTCATACTGACTCCCGCTCCTCCTTACAGGCTGTACTCCCTTGCTTCAATTCTAGTTCCATGTTTTTCTTCCCAACTAATAGCAATGAGGCACCTCAAATCATCGGTTCTCTCCCTATTAGTTTTACACCTAACTGTCTTGGATTAAGTAATAAGCTCCTGAAGACCAAAGCTCCTTTTGTTTACGACCCCATCAAGAACATTGCCAACCTATCTTTAACCCAGGGAGTTTTCCCTGATTTACTAAAGTCAGCCATTTTTATTCCAGTTCTTAAAAAGGGCGATCCAACCGAGATAGGTCCAACTGAGATATCGTCCAATCTCAATTCTTCCTGTTATATCCAAAGTGCTCGAGAGAATCATCTTCAGACGTCTGTCTCTCTTTCTGTTTGGCAGTCAGCACTCCGTTTCGTTGATTTCTCCTCACCAATATGGCTTTCGGCAGAAATTTTCAACTTCTCATGCTCTAATTGACGCCACACACTTCATACGCTCACAACTTGACCTTAAAAAACTGTATTGGGCTTATTTTTGAATTTCTCTAAGGCCTTTGACACGGTCGATCATAGTATTTTAATAAGTAAATTAAATAGTTACGGTATTCGTGGTGTTCCCCTCTCTTGGTTTGATTCTTATCTATCTGGAAAGGTACAGAGTGTGAGCTTAGGTGGAGTATCCTCTCAGCCCTTACCGGTTCGGAGGGGTGTCCCGCAAGGCTCCTTTCCAGGCTATATCTTATTTCTCCTATATATCAATGATCTTGTTATGGGCCTGGGGCCTTCAGTATATCCTGCACTATTTGCTGATGACAGCGACTTCTACATCACTGGCACCAATTTACCATCTGCAATAACCTCTGCCCAAGTCCTTCTGAACAGAGTCCAGGCGTGGAGCCTTACGAATAACAAGACCATTAATGGCAAAGAAAGTCAAGTAGTATTATTCAGAACCCTTACAACAAGGACGTAATCCAACCTGCTCTTGGTCTCAAGTACTCCTCCGACATCCTCCCACAAGTAGAGGTTGCCAAGTTTCTTGGTGTATTTATTTACTCATGCTTGTCATTCTCTAATCATATTACTTACATCACAGCAATAATTTTGAGACAAGTAGCTATGATTAACCGTGTGAATTATTTTCTTCCTCCTGACATCCTAGTTACCCTCTATTATTCCTTTATTTTTCCTTACTTTTCATTATTGCGGATTAGTTTGGGGAAATATAAACCGGTCCTTCACCAAAAAACTCAAATTTGCCCAAAACCGTGCTGTTAAAGCAGTTTTTCGGCTTCCCCGTCTATATCCAACCCGTGATTTGTACTCAGATTTTGGAATAGCTCCACTTGATCAAATCATACAAAAACTAAACTTATCGCTTGATTACTCTGCTTTCCACAATAATCTTCCTCAAGACGTGCCTTATCTTTCGGTACTTAGTCTCTATACATGTAATCCAGTAGCCCTGGAGTATTAATAGGACTAGCCTCGCTTGGAGCTTTATTACCAAGACAATAGTGAAGTTAATCGGCATAAAAGTTAACAAGCAAGTGTGCTAGACTTTTGTAACTGCGTACAATTATGATTTATTTTTAGTCTTAATATACGGATAAGTCTTTCTGCAATGCTGCACTTTACGGGAGGAAACAAAACGAAATTGCACTACATTATGCTTTTCCGTACCTACTTCATCGCTTGTGCTAACATTCTTTACCGCCATCTGTTTGTAATTTCTTGAAAGGAGAAAAAGAAAAGAGACGATCAAAATGCTTGGTCACTTCATGTCCTGTCTTACTTTTTAAAGGGAACTCTTTAAGAAACGACTAAATGCATCAATCACAATTAACAAGCACTTATCAGGCTAATTATGTTTCACAAGGCTTCACCAGGGAAATTTGCCAGTTAAAACTGACTGGGTCTTTCGAAAATGTTTAGGGTGAAACCTACGATTTATATATAGCGTATAATTTTTTCCTTTTTACAAAAGTTTTTTATTGTTTTAAAAAATAAAGTTGTGAGACAGAGTCAAACTTAAGCGTAAGGAGCGAGACGTCGAGGAGGGGACAGTCCCTTTCATATACGGAATAATTTCTGTTCGTTTTAAGTTTTAATGTCGCTCCTTACTTTCAGTTTAAAAAACTTGTTTTTTTTATTTAATTTTTGAACGTTTTTGAATAAATTCAGGTTTTGATCTTGGCTCACCGTATATGAATAATTAAAACAAAATTTTCATATTAATTTACTTTTATTAAGTTAAATGGCTTTCTCGAAACTTGTTTAATTTTATTTACGAACGTTTTTATTAGTAATAAATATACGTAACTTACGAATTAACTTACGTAACGAACTTTTATATTCATATATTTTTAATACGTTTATTAGGGGGTTCACCCCCTAGTCAATACCTTGCTCTTTAAGCGAAAGTTCGAATTTTGTTCCAATTCTTTAAAAATGACCGCTTAATCACAAAGGCCGTTAATTAGAATAAATAGCTCTTATGAAAGTACTAAAAAATCTTTGGCTTAAAGAGCGAGGCATTGACTACGGGGTGAACCCCATTATATATGTAATATTTTCTGTTCGTTTAAAGTTTCGATGTTGCTGCTGTTGCAGTTGAAATACTTGTTTTTTTTATATTAAATTTCTGATCTTTTTTTAAATAATGCTGGGAAGTCCGGCGTCCCCTTCATAGCAATGTCCCTTCCCCCATGAAAACTTTTTTCATGGAAAGATCCTCCCACATAACCCCAGACCCACCTACCCCCCCCCCCCCACTACCAGGAAAAATCTCCCCTGAAAACGTCTGTATACTTCCAAATAACGAATACTATATGCTAACATTGGGTAAAGTTCATAACTTTCAGCCCTCCCCCGGGAGCTTCGGGGGATTAAGTCATCCTAAAAGACATGCTTATAATATTTTCGAACATGCTGAACAAAATGGCTATCTTAAAATTTTGATCAGGTGACTTTGGGGAAAAAATGAGCGTGGGAGGGGGCCTGGTTGCCCTCCATTTTTTTGGTCACTTAAAAAGGGCACTAGAACTTTCAATTTTCATTCCAATGAGCCCTCCAACGATATTCTACGACAACTAGGTCGATACGATCACCCCTGGGAAAAAAAAAAACAACAAACAAACAACCAAACAAACAAATAAACACGCACTCGTGATCTTTCTTCTGGCAAAAAATGCAAAATTCCACATTTTTGTAGATGGGAGCTTGAAACCTCTACAGTGGGGTTCTCCAATACGCGGAATATGAGGTGTGATTTTCATTAAGGTTCTATAACGTTTAGGGGGTCTTTCCCCCTTTTTTCGAAAATCAGCCAAATTTTCTCAGGCACCTAACTTTTGATGGGTAGGATTAAACTTGATGAAACTTATATATTTGAAATCAGCATTAAAATTTGATTTTTTTTATGTATCTATTTGTATCAAAATACCGTTTTCTAGAGTTTCGGTTACCATTGAGCCGGGTCGCTCCTGACTTACAGTTCGTTACCACGAACTGTTTGATCCTATCCAATGCTATGCTATCCTAAGCTATGCTAGAGGGTTAACAACTTGAAGGGGACTATGCAAAGGCTAAAAGAATCGAATCTTTGCAAAGAAAAAGAGAGAAGGACAAAGGACAGGAGATAATCCAAACTCATCAACTCATACCAGGGGCGGATCCAGGATTTTTTTTTTTGGGGGGGGGGGGTGCAAAATAAGTTGATCCGATAAACTTGCATTAGGAGCAAGTTTAATTAACACAATCTTGCGTTAATTAAGTAAATTACACTACTTTAGACTACGTTAGGGGGGCGCGTGCTCTCATCTCCCCCCTGGATCCGCCACTGACTCATACATAAGCTAATGAAGAAATAAAAAAAGTAGTAGTGGTTTTCACAAACATTACTAACGATCAATTTTCGTAATATTGCTCGAAGTTGGTCTTTTTTTATGTGTTTTTTTAAATCCCATTTTGCAAGTAAATGGAGAAAAAAGAAAAAAAATTTGTGATCGGGCACTATGCTGATTATGAAAGCGGATGAAGCACGCAAACTTTTTTGAAGTCAATGTTATTTAACGTATTGAAGTTAGATTTTTCTTTGGCAGAAAGTTCCTTATCAATTCAATTTTTTGTCTACCTAGTAATTTTTTTTGTCAGATTCTCTAACCGTAGAAGTAAAAAAAGTTTTTTTTTTCGAAATCCTATGAAAAAAAATATTAAAGAAAAAGAAGCTGTTCTAGCAAAGTACCCAAATATCAAAACAAAACATGGAAACAACTGAAGAAAAGCAGAAAAAGGAGCCATATTATATTAGGAAATCAAAAGATTAACTGGAATTCAAACCATATTTGAAGCTTGGACTGGGTATGACTCCTTATCATGGCTATTAATGCAACCTGCCTATTATTTCTTTTGTATAAGAAACAAAAAGGCCCTCGATGTGATTTTGTTAATACAAAAATTTTACTAGCTCTAATTTCAGCCAATCGGATTTTTTACAGAATTTTCCAGTTGGCTGAAAAATTGTATGAAAAAATCTGATTGTCTTAAATTATCCTCAGCTTAATTTCAATATTACTAAAATCTTATCGTAAATGGGTTTTAATTGATCATTTTGAAATGACAAAGAATCTGTGTTGAGTCATGTTTTATTAGGTAGCCGTAACTTTGGTTTGCAAAATTATCTCTGTCTTGCTGTTTAAACCAGCATCCTTATGTATGTTTTTGTGGATTCTTCGGGGAGCTGCTCAATGGAAAGGTTTTTAAAAAAATAAAGAAGATGAAGATTCTGAATATGGTCCAGCAGTGGTATGTTGAAGATCATCTCTGGGTAGATCATTTATCAAATCTATTCCTTAACCAAATTGCATAGAATTCTATTGGGGAGGCTCACTTAATAATAAATCCCTTAGAAAATAACTGTCCCAAGCAAATTATGATAGACCAGAAAAGAGCCTTACTAAATTCTATTCCCAAATATACAAATAGGTCATGCGTCCTAAAATCGCATAACTGAATCACAGAGGTGTCAGTTATACAAATAAAAAAAAGGGCTAAAAATAGATAAAATTAGATCAGTTTCTTTACATTTCTATTTCTGAGGGCAATCAGCCCCGCCTACCCGGCCCATCAATTCCCCAAATACATCCAGCCAAAATTTTGATATAGCTATTTTGTTCAGCGTAGTTGAAAGGTCCATTAATTGTGTCTTTGAAGATTACCCCCTCAGAGCCCTCAGAGCAAGGGTTCTAATTTATACCCCGGGGTGTTTAAGGTTTCATGGAGAGGATGGTTGTATAAACTTCGGAGGGGTCTTATTAGATTGGAAATCAAAATTTCTAGTATCCTTTTTAATAGTCGAAAGTGATTGGAGAGCAACCAGCCTCCCGGCCACCATTACCCCAAACACATTAGTAGCAGCAGTAGTGGTAGTAGTAGTAGTAGAAGAACAAGTAGATGTGGTAGCAGTAGCACAATAGAAGTAGTCGCAGTAGTAGGAGTTGTCGTATTCTTAGGAGTAATATTAGTAGCAGTAGAAGTGACAGTAGTAGCAGTACCATTCATATTATACCAATTGCATAATTCAACGTCCCCCTACACATTCACTGCAAGTTTCAACTTAGTACTCTAGGCTGATAGTGGATTACAGCTGATGCACCCTTTAGATAATCATTCCACGCAATGTCTCACTATTTAGGTCAACACCCCCCTCAAAATTTGCAAAGAGTTCCACTCTATATCCTTAGTCTTAAGCACCCCCCTCAACATTCTCTTAAGAATAGTAGTAGTAGTATTAGCAGCAGCAGTAATATATACATAGTTCCTATGGCTGGTTCAATACCTCCCTCAACATGCCCTGAAAGCTTAACCTTAATACCCTTAGCCGCAATAGTAGTAGTAGTGGCAGCAGTACTGGTAGTAGTAACAGCATGCACATAATGCATTTTGATTAGTTTGAATTCCCTTTAGCATCCTTAAAAGTTTCAAATTAATACCCTAAGTTTTTCCTAGGCTATTTCTGACACACCCTTTAGACAACCTGCGTTCACATTATGAGTTTTGATTAGTTCCATATCCTTCTAAACGTTCCTTAAAAGTTTCATCTTTTTATCTTTAACCTTAGTAGTCGTAATAATTATAAGAGTAACAGCAGTAGTACCTAGCAGTAGTAGTCGTCGCAGCATGCACATAGTGCCTTTTCGTTTCTTTAACATCCCGCTCAACATTCCCTTAAAGTATCAGCATAGGCTATTCCTGATGTATTGCTGATGCATCATTTCGACACCCTGCATGCGCATAGTTCGTAATGATTTATTTCAACCCCCTCTCAAGATGCCCTAAGAGCTACCCTTCCCTTAGTAGAAGTAGTTGACTAGCAGCAGAAGTATTAGTAGTAGCATGAAAATATTGCCTCTTGAATAGTTCAACACCCCCAACACCATTCTCCGTAAGTTTCAACTTAATGCTTTAAGTCATTCCTAAGATATTGCAGATACGCACTTTTGACAACCTGCGTGAATATAGTGCACTTAAAGTGGTAGTATTTATAGTAGTAGTAGTAGTAGTAGTAGTAGTAGTAGTAGTAGTAGTAGTAGTAGTAGCAGTAGTAGCAGTAGTGTTAGTAGTAGTAGTAGTAGCAGCAGCAGTAGTACTAGCTTTGGTACTAGTACTACTACTGCTACTACTACTACTACTACTACTACTACTACTACTACTACTACTGCTACTACTACTACTACTACTTTCACTTTGGATAGTTCAACATCTGCCTCAACATGTCCTATAAGTTTCAACTTGATACTTTAAGCCGTTCCAAAGATATTGCAGATCCACCCTTTTAACACATTGCGTGCAAACAATATGTTTTCATTAACATAAAAAACTCTTTTTCACTTCCTGGAATTTTCACCTTAATGACCTTACCCTTAGCAGTAGTCGTAGCAGAAGTAGTTCCAGCATTTGTAGCAGTAGACTTAGGAATAGTAGCATGCACGTATTTTCTTTTGGCTAACTGACCCCTTCCCCCTCATCATGTTCTAAAATTTCGAAATTTATACCATAAGACATTCCTCAGAAACAACCTTTTGACAACGTCCATGAACATGGTGTATTTTGATTTAGTACAATATTCTTCTCAGTATTCTCTGAAAGCTCCATCTTATTATCCGTAGCCTTTATAGAGACCACGGATCATACATATGTCCTTTTCCCAATAACAAATACTATATGTAAAGAATAGGCAAATTGAATAACTTACTGTCCTTGTCCTAAAGGGTAGGGGGGGGGGGTCATATCAAATAGTTCGTGGCAACAAACCGTATAGTAAGAGCGACTCGTCTCAATAGTAACCGAAACTCTAAAAACCAGAATTTTAATATCAATAGGTACATAAAGTAATCGGATTTTTATGTTGACTTTAAATATTTAAGTTTCATTAAGTTTAGTTTTAATCATCAAAAGTTACGAGCCTGAGAAAATTTGCTCTATTTACGAAAAAGGAGAAAAACACTCCTTAAGAGTCATGGAATCTTAATGACAATCATACCATCAGTTTCAGCGTATCAGAAAACCTTACTGTAGAGGTTTCAAGCTCCTATCTGCAAAAATGTGGAATTTGGTATTTTTTGCCAGAAGAAAGATCACGAATGTGTGTTTATTTGTTTGGTTCTTCTTTTCCCCAGGGGTGATCGTATCGACCCAGTGGTCCTAGAATGTCACAATAGGGCTCATTCAAATAGAAATTAAAAGTTCTAGTGCCTTTTCTTAATCAAAAAAAAAAAAAATAGAATCACTTTTTACAAAAAAAATGCATTTTTGATGTCTTTACCCACTGAAGTCTTTTCAAAGATATTTGATTTTTGAAACAATCAAAACATTCGTGGTAACGAACTGTATAGTATGAGCGACTCGTCTCAATAGTAACCGAAACTTTAAAAAACGGAATTTTGATACCAATAGATACATCAAAAGAATCGGA
Source organism: Artemia sinica (assembly GCA_027921565.1). Taxonomy (NCBI): domain Eukaryota; kingdom Metazoa; phylum Arthropoda; class Branchiopoda; order Anostraca; family Artemiidae; genus Artemia; species Artemia sinica. Next base: position 47,317,553 of record CM051269.1, read on the forward strand.
TTTGTATGCTGATCATGTCAAAGATTGATCAATGATGTCATAATTGTAGGTTGTAGTCAGGTCGTCTCTTACTATTCCAATTAAGAAAAAACCATAGAATTTTTGTTTTTTTTATTGATTCTATTTTAAAAGCTATTTTATTTTAATTACAAAATACAATAGATTTAGCAATTTCCTTTAAAATGAGCCATTATACAGCTCTATGATTTTCCAGTGCCCAGCTAGCTGAGGAGAAAATAAAACGGAAAGAAAAAAAGATGCTTTATGAAGATTCCACGACTATTAGGGGGTGTTTTCCCACTTTTTTTCGAAAATTAAATTAAAAAATTTTTTTTAACTGAAAGTAAGGAACGAAGTTAAAACTTAAAACGAACAGAAATTATTCCGTATATGAAAGGGGCTGTCCCCTCGTCAACGCCTTGCTCTTTACGCTTAAGTTTTTATTGTTTGAAAAAAAAGAGCTGTTAGAAAGTCAAACTTTAGCGTAAAGAGCGAGGCGTTGAGGAGGGGACAGCCCCTTTCATATACGGAATAATTTCTGTTCGTTTTAAGTGTTAACGTCGTTCCTTACTTTTAGTTAAAAAAACCTGTTTTTTATATTGAATTTTTGAACGTTTTGAATTAATACAGGTTTTGATTTTGGCTCACCCTCCATGAATAATTAAAAAAAAATTGCATATTAATTTTACTTTTATATGGTTAAATGGCTTTCTCGAAACTTGTTTAGTTTTATTTACGAACGTTTTATTAGTAATAAATATACGTAACTTACGAATTAACTTACGTAACGAACTTCTCTATTGATAGATTTTTAATACGTATAAGCAGGAACCTACCAGGAGGTCCGAGGGGGACCGTGTTCTGCCATCTATAATTGAGTCTAACGCTGACAGGATATAATTTATTCATGGTTTATTGATCCACGAAGGGGAGATAATTTCTGAGAAATTGATTTGCATAATCGAGGGGAACTAGATTTCTGAGAAATTGCTTTGCATAATCGAGGGGAACTAGATTTCTGAGAAATTGATTTACACAATCTGACGGGGAATTCTATCATGAGGGGATTTCATTTTTAAATATGGCTTCTCTGGTCTTTATGCTTAGCGACAAATTCAGGAATTAGTATTCTTTCGAAGTCTTAATAATGTAACTTGATTCTTGATTTAATCTCTTGGATAAAATAGATTTAAGATGTTTCTAAGTGCGACAGATACAGAGGAGAATGCATATGGCCTCACTCAGGGGAAGATATGAAGCATTTAGTTTGCAGTGTATATGCGATATGTAATTTAAAATTCTTTAGGTCTGAGAGATAAATTAATATTCTATCGAAACCTTAATAGTGTAGCTAGTAAAACCTTCGAGATCAAGACAGATTGAATATATTTTACGCGGGAAATGGTTTCTTGGGAATATCAAATGTGACAGCGCAGGGATGCCGAAACAAAGGAAAATGCAGAAATTACTTTTAGGGGATTATTTGGGCGAAACAGTTTGAGACATTTTAGACGATGATTTGGGCGAAACAGTTTGAGAAATTTTATAAGATGATTTCGGGTGAAACTCTGTGGTCGTTATAATACACAAGTTCCATTTGAACAGTGTTGTAAGGTCCCCTATCCCAACCCAAAGGGCCCCCCTACCCCCGGGCCCCCAAAGGGTTCCTCCCCCCAGGACCCCTTACCCACGGGCCCCCAAAAGTCCCCATTCCCCGGGCCAAAAAGGACCCTTCCCCCAGGCCCCCAAAGAGCCCCCTCCCCCGGGTCCCCCCGGGCCCCCAAAGAGCCCCCCTCCATAGTTTAGAATTTTAGTTTGATATTAGCTTACAGTATTAGTTAGAGTTATAGTTTAGTTTAGTTGTAGTTCAGAGTCTAGAGTTTCAAGTTAGACTCTCAACACTTAGAGTTTTAGTTAGAGTTATATTTTATTTTAGTTTTAGTTAAGTGTTTTTGGACTTATAGTTTAGTTTTAGCTAAACGTTTTAGTTTAGAATTTTAGCCTATAGTCTTAGCTTGGAGTTTTTCGTTGCACTTTTAGTTTAGTTTAGTATTCGTTAAGAGTTTTAGTTTAGAGTTGTAGTTTCGTTTTAGTAAATAGTTTTAGTTTAGAGCTGTAGTTTAGTTTTAGTCAAGAGTTTTAGTGTAGAGTTTAGAGTTTTAGCTTAGAGTCTTAGCTTAGAGTTTTAGTTAGAGTTTTAGCCTAGAGTCTTAGCTTAGAGTTTTAGTTAGATTTATAGTTTAGTTGAATTTTAGCTAAGAGTTTTAGTTTAGAGTTTAGAGTTTTAGTTAGAGTTATGGTTTGATTTCATTTTTTTTAAGAGTTTTAGTTTAGAGTTATAGTTTAGTTTTAGTTAAGAGTTTTAGTTTAGAGTTTCAGTTTGATATTAGCTTACGGTTTTAGTTAGAGTTATAGTAGTTAAGAGTTTTAGTTTAGAGTTTAGAGTTTTACTTTGGAGTCTTAGCTTAGAGTTTTAGTTAGAGCTATAGTTTAGTTTAGTTTTAGTTAAGAGGATTTGTTTAGAGTTTAGAGTCTTAGCTTAGAGTTTTCGTTCTATTTATAGTTTAGTTTAGTTTTAGTTGAGAATTTAGAGTTTTAGTTTAGAGTCTTAGCTTAGAGTTTTTGTTAGAGTTATAGTTTAGTTTAGTTTTACTTAAGAGTTTTAGTTTAGAGTTTTAGCTTAGAGTCTTAGCTTAGAGTTTTAGTTAGAGTTATAGTTTAGTTTAACTTTGTTAAGAGTTTTAGTTTAGAGTTATAGTTTAGTTTTAGTTAAGAGTTTTATTTTAGAGTTTCAGTTTGGTATTAGCTTACAGTTTTAGTTAGAGTTATAGTAGTTAAGAGTTTTAGTTTAGAGTTTAGAGTTTTACTTTGGAGTCTTAACTTAGAGTTTTAGTTAGAGTTATAGTTTAGTTTAATTTTAGTTAAGAGTTTTAGTTTAGGCTTTAGAGTTTTAGTTTAGAGTTTTAGTTAGAGTTCAGGTTCAGGTTCAGGTTCATTTATTATTCAATCATACATAATGACATTAAATATATACAGATATCTGGCAGTGAGACAAGCTCGTTTTGCACAGATAAAAAAGAAAACAATAAAGAAATATACGGATTTTCATTCAAAATGGTAGACTTCACAAACAAATATAAATAAATCAATAAATGTAAGGTTAATTACTCACCACACCACGGCAGACACCCACCCGACGATACATAAACAACTCTCAACCAGCAATGGGACAAGAAGAAGGATATCAAGATCCGAGAGAGATCGAAAAATAACAAGAGAATATTATCATAAGGAGAATATATTAAAAATAAAATAATATTTGACTAATAAATGTCCAAAAGGAATGATTTTATTTTATTTTTTAAAATTCCAATCGACACATCAAAATCAAAAATAGATTCATATTGGTTCCACGCGGCAACCACACTATTTCGTAGAGAAAACCGGGACCTCTCTGAAATTATCAACGGCTGGCGTAGTTTGCGTATGCTGCGAGCTAGATGAGAAGGCTAGCTTATACCAATCTTATACCATTTATATGCGGCTTCCAACTCAAATTTGAGTCAACCAGCACACCAAGGTAACGAATAATTTCAACACGTGATATATCCATACCCGAAACAGATGACTTAATCAACTTCAGACATGGAAGTGCCCGTGACGTACGCGAAAATACCATAAACTTTGTTTTTGAAGTATTCAGAGCTAGCCTATTTGCCGTAAACCATGCTACTAGTCTATCGAATACTAGACTTAAATTATGTTTGACACGATCTTCATCGATTCCAGAGACACTCCAGGCTGTGTTATCTGCGAAGAGAACGGTCAGCCCTAGGTCCTCAACTGAATTACTAATATCATTAACATAAATTAGAAACAGCAGAGGGCCGAGAATTGAACCTTGGGGCACTCCAACTTTATTTGACTGGTTCGAAGACGTTGATATAACATCGCCCCCATCAATACACTGGACTCTATCGCTTAAATATGACAATATTATCGATTTAGCCGGACCACGTATACCACAATTAGACAATTTTTCATTTAAAATCATGTGACAAATAGTGTCGAACGCTTTCAGTATATCCACGAATATAGAAGCTGGAATTTCACCCTTATCCAAGGCATCATGAATAAACTGGGTTACTGCCAAAATAGCATGCTCAGTAGAATGTCCTTTTCGAAACCCGAATTGGGACTTACTGAAAAAACTATTCTTGTCAAGAAAATTTACAATCCTCACGTACAAACAACGTTCAATAATTTTTCCGAAAGCAGATAGAATAGATATGGGCCTATAGTTGGACGGATCATTTATATCTCCCCCTTTGTGTAGTGCAATGACACGGGCGGACTTCATACATGAAGGGAAGATACCATTCTTGAAACAAAGATTAATTATGTGCACAAGAAAATTTACTATACTAGGCATAATCGATTTAAGCAAGTTCGTAGAAGATCCGTCGATTCCTTCTGAGTGTCCATTTTTGAAATGATGAAGTACAAGCATCAATTCAGCAGACGAGACTGGAGTGAGGAATATGGATCGGTCAGTAGAAGAGGGTAGAAAACTTTTGAAATCAGCAGAATTTGGCGTTGATTTTTGGGATGCCTCTTCCGACGTCTTTTCATCTGTTTTAGCGAAGTGCGTGTTGAGCATGTTGGCGACGTTAAGTTTTCCTTTAACAGCTGTATCACCACCTGGGGGCATCATTTCGTCCGGAAAAGAATTTAACTTTTTTTTGCCGATACAATCGTTTATTAATGACCATACCTTCTTAGGAGATCCATGCGTGCTATTGAATGCCTTCAAATAGTAGAGCTGTTTAGCAGACCTGAGAGCCTTGGTTAAGCAGTTTCTGTAAGCTTTAAAAAAAGCTTGATTTGTTTCATCGGGATTCGATAGATATATTTTATACAGCCTGTTCTTTGATTGGATCAACCTTAGTAGTCCTCGTGTAACCCAAGGCTTTTTAGATCTGTTGTAACGTCTTAGACGGGTCGAAGACATCGGACAAGCCACATTAAGTGCTGTGGTAAATTCGTTGACAAAATACTGTGAAGCTTGATTTACATCCTCGCAGTCTAAGCACGGAGAGGGGTCAATTTTAAGCAGCAGTTCATTCAACCGCTGAACAGATGTAGCATCAAGCCTTCTAGTTATTTTGATCGGAGTCGCCGTTTGTCGCCCAGTTTTTATCTCCATCAAAAGCATAAAGTGGTCTGACGTGTCATCGATAATAACATGACACGAATCAAATTCCATATTCAGAAAAATATTGTCAATTACCGTTGCTGTCGAGCTTACAACTCGAGTTGGAATACGACAAGCTGGGAGAAGCCCCAGCGAAAGACAAAGTGTCAGAAAATCAACAGCCGAAGGCGAATATTGTGTAGATGAAAGATCATGACCAGCATTACTTATATCAATATTAAAATCCCCAATGTACATAATCTTCCGACTTCGCTCGATTGCGATCGAAGAAAACGCTTCCAGCTTACTTATGAAATGTTGCACCGAAGAGCTAGGTGGTCTGTAAAACAAACAACACAACACTTTTTCATTACCAAAATCAAGCTCAACAACCAAAATTCAAACAACATTTCTTCATACATAGAATCAAAATCAGAAACAATCCTGTAAGTAATATCATTATGAATAAAAAAACCAAGGCCTCCTCTCGATCTGTCATTCCTAGTCTTAGAAATAAAATTGTAACCGTTAATATTCGCTAGGTGACTAGTTGACTCATTTAAGAAAGTCTCACATACAGCTAATACATCAACTCGGTAGCATGGAAGGAACGAAGATAAATGGTCCAAACTACTCATCAACCCGCAACAGTTTAAACTCGCCAGCCTCACACTACCAGGAGAAACATGTCCGTTAATCTCATTAGGGAGTAAATATTTGTTAATAGGGAGGGATCTAATAGAAATATCATATTCATCATCCGAAAAACCACAATCTGCAGAAATTTTTATTAAATCTAATGGGTCTCTCTCAAAATCTCTCACCCTACTCGATGTCCCATCACCAGTAGAATTAATCATAATCATTTTGACTTACCAAACCGTCTGGTGGGAGTCTGTAGTGATGCGGCAATAAATCATCAACCAAACCTTGATGTGGAAGAGTACGGCACGTCTTGTGAAATATCTGATCTTCAACTGAAAAAAACACACGAAGCAAAAACAGAACCTGATTTCTAGGCCTATGGAAAATAGAAAAAAAGAATAGCGACGATGAAGCATAATCTGGCATGGCAGACTTAACAAGTCGAAGTCGCATTGAGCACTGAACACAATAAGAAAGAAAAAAGCAACGAAAAGAAAAAAACCAACACTGACTGTGGTCATTTTCCCAATCATGACACACACCAACAAAATGAACTTGTTTCATCTCTCGATCGCGGACGTAATTCATTAAACAAATAAAACAGATAATGCTCCGCGTATACACTACAAACAAACTAATTAATCTTTTCCCAGTCAGAAGAATCACTTTTTTTCACTTCTAGCCATAAGTTAATACCCTTATGACGCACTCTGGATGGAACGATATGTTTCGACTCTTTCATTTCTTGTGCTTTCGAGAGTAGGGAGTTTCGAATCATGTTGAGAGCAGGGGGCAGGTCTGTAGAGATTATAATCCCACTACCTTTTAGCTTTTTAACATTGTTCATGATCGACTGGACATCACTCTCCGAGCTTAGTGAAATAAATACGGGGGACTCCTTGCGTCGGCTATTTTGCTTGCTGCGCCTATTTGTGATGTTTGCAGCCCGTGAAGAAATCCGATAGCACTTAGTCATAGATATGTCACTAGTTACACCCAGCTTTTCGCTAACTAATTTAATGACGCTGTCTTCAACTTTCTTGTTAGGCTCTTCTGCCGGTAAACCATGCACAATAAGGTTCAGACGGCGATCTTTCACGTCGATAAGTAGTAGCTGTTTTTCCAGGGCCTGGTACTTGTCGACATACTCGTCGATAGTTTTCTCAAAGTTATTAAGCCTCACATCTCGGTCGGCAGCCTCCGGTCTCAGCGACGCGATCTCAGAAGTAATTCCGTCAATCTTATTATTTAATTCTCTCTGCGTAGCAATAATAGAATCTAGTTTTCCGCTCAAAACTTTTCTGAACTCGTCGAACGATTTTTGCGTAACATTAGCCATGATAAATCTCGATTATAAATCCGCTTCGGGAGGATTGGGGATTAGCAATTCATTCGAAATAGCATCAAAAGGGACTTACTGGCAAGGGGGGTGTGTGAATACCCCCCGCTAACCAAATATAGCACGATTAAATCAGCTCTTGACTCCTACAGGCAATGCATCAAACAGGTTTGGTCAATTAACTATGACAATGAATATTACCCAGGTTATCCAAAGCCACTTTAGTCCTTTATTTCACTAATCCCAATTATCTAAAGTAAATTGTTCACAGCGCTATACAGTATTGTACACAATTTCATTTGTTGCGCAATGAAATAAATATCCAAATAATAATCCTCTGTGAAAACTGGCTAAACGCTATAAACTGGTTTAGATCTTAATAGGTCAAAGACTGACGAAAGACTGAAAGTTATAGTTTAGTTTAATTTTGTTAAGAGTTTTAGTTTAGAGTTATAGTTTAGTTTTAGTTAAGAGTTTTATTTTAGAGTTTCAGTTTGGTATTAGCTTACAGTTTTAGTTAGAGTTATAGTAGTTAAGAGTTTTTTGTTTAGAGTTTAGAGTCTTAGCTTAGAGTTTTAGTTTAAAGTCTTAGCTTAGAGTTTTAGTTCTATTTATAGTTTAGTTTAGTTTTAGTTGAGAATTTAGAGTTTTAGTTTAGAGTCTTAGCTTAGAGTTTTTGTTAGAGTTATAGTTTAGTTTAGTTTTAGTTAGGAGCTTTAGTTTAGATATTGGAGTTTTAGTTTTGAGTCTTAGCTTAGAGTTTTAGTTAGAATTATAGTTTAGTTTAGTTTTAATTTAGAGTTTTAGTTTAGAGTCTTAGCTTAGAGTTTTTGTTAGAGTTATAGTTTAGTTTAGTTTTAGTTAAGAATTTTAGTTTAGAGGTGTTGTTTAGTTTTAGATAAGAGTTTTAGTTTAGAGTTTAGAGTTTTCGTTGCACTTTTAGTTTTAGATAAGAGTTTTAGTTTAGAGTTTCAGTTTGGTATTAGCTTACAGTTTTTGTTTAGAGTTTAGAGTCTTAGCTTAGAGATTTAGTTAGAGTTTGGAGTTTTAGTTTAGAGTCTTAGATTAGAGTTTTAGTTAAGAGTTTTATTTTAGAGTTTAGAGTCTTAGCTTAGAGTTTTAGTTAGACTTTAGAGTTTTAGTTTATAGTCTTAGCTTAGAGTTTTAGTTCTATTTATAGTTTAGTTTAGTTTTAGTTGAGAATTTAGAGTTTTAGTTTTGAGTCTTAGATTAGATTTTTTGTTAGAGATGTAGTTTAGTTTAGTTTTAGCACAGTTTATAGAATTATCCAGTAAGTTTATCGCAGATCATTTCTGGTCTTCATTCTCAGTGCAAACAAAAATCCCCTCCCACTTATTTCTGCATTAGCGGGTTTGTCTGTTTCCGTCAATCAATGAGAAATGGTTACAAAGTGCATTATTCGTAATAGCGGGTTTCCACTTATTTCCGATTATTTCTATTATAACTGTAAGTTTCGCGTCCAAGGGAAATCTGACTTGTCTACCTGTGAAAAGATCTAATGCAGCTTATTTTTATATCTTCAAAAACGTTCTCTGGAGCACTCGCACCTCGGTCCGGGTTTTTATAATGGGTGAGATAGGAAATGATCATACTTCTAATTCTATAAACTGTGAGTTTTAGTTAGGAGCTTTAGTTTAGATCACTAGTTTAGTTTTACTTAAGAGTTTTAGTTTAGAGTTTATAGTTTTAGTTTACTGTTTTAGTTAGAGTTATAGTTTTAGTTTAGTTTTAGTTAAGTGTTTTTGGAATTATAGTTTAATTTTAGCTAAACGTTTTAGTTTAGAATTTTAGCCTTGAGTCTTAGCTTAGAGTTTTTCGTTGCACTTTTAGTTTAGTTTAGTATTAGTTAAGAGTTTTAGTTTAGAGTTGTAGTTTCGTTTTAGTAAAGAGTTTTAGTTTAGAGTTGTAGTTTAGTTTTAGTTAAGTGTTTTAGTTTAGAGTTTTAGCTTAGAGTCTTAGCTTAGAGTTTTAGTTAGAGTTTTAGCTTAGAGTCTTAGCTTAGGGTTTTAGTTAGAATTATAGTTTAGTTTAATTTTAGTTAGGAGTTTTAGTTTAGACTTTTGTCTTTTAGTTTAGAGTTTAGAGTTTTAGTTAGAGTTATAGTTTAAATTAATTTTTTTAAGAGTTTTACTTTAGAGTTATAGTTTAGTTTTAGTTAAGAGTTTTAGTTTAGAGTTTCAGTTTGGTATTAGCTTACAGTTTTAGTTAGAGTCATAGTAGTTAAGAGTTTCAGTTTAGAATTTAGAGTTTTACTTTAGAGTCTTGGCTTAGAGTTTTAGTTAGAGTTATAGTTTAGTTTAGTTTTAGTTAAGAGTTTTATTTTAGATCTCTAGTTTAGTTTTAGTAAAGAATTTTAGTTTAGAGTTGTAGTTGAGTTTTAGTTAAGAGTTTTAGTTTAGAGTTTAGAGTTTTAGTTAGAGTTATAGTTTAGATTAATTTTTGTTAAGAGTTTTAGTTTAGAGTTATAGTTTAGTTTTAGTTAAGAGTTTTAGTTTAGAGTTTCAGTTTGGTATTAGCTTACAGTTTTAGTTAGAGTTATAGTAGTTAAGAGTTTCAGTTTAGAATTTAGAGTTTTAGTTTAGAGTCTTAGCTTAAAGTTTTAGTTAAGAGTTTTTTGTTTAGAGTTTAGAGTCTTAGCTTAGAGTTTTAGTTAGACTTTAGATTTTTAGTTTAGAGTCTTAGCTTAGAGTTTTAGTTCTATTTATAGTTTAGTTTAGTTTTAGTTGAGAATTTAGAGTTTTAGTTTAGAGTCTTAGCTTAGAGTTTTTGTTAGAGTTATAGTTTAGTTTAGTTTTAGTTAGGAGCTGTAGTTTAGATCTCTAGTTTAGTTTTACTTAAGAGTTTATTTTAGAGTTTTTAATTTAGTTTACGGTTTTACTTTAGAGTTTTAGTTAGAGTTATAGTTTTAGTTTAGTTTTAGTTAAGAGTCTTAGTTTAGATATTGGAGTTTTAGTTTTGAGTCTTAGCTTAGAGTTTTAGTTAGAGTTATAGTTTAGTTTAGTTTTAATTCAGAGTTTTAGTTTAGTGTCTTAGCTTAGAGTTTTAGTTAGAGTTTAGTTTAGTTTTAGTTAAGAATTTTAGTTTAGAGGTGTTGTTTAGTTTTAGATAAGAGTTTTAGTTTAGAGTTTAGAGTTTTCGTTGCACTTTTAGTTTTAGATAAGAGTTTTAGTTTAGAGTTTCAGTTTGGTATTAGCTTACAGTTTTTGTTTAGAGTTTAGAGTCTTAGCTTAGAGATTTAGTTAGAGTTTAGAGTTTTAGTTTAGAGTCTTAGTTTAGAGTTTTAGTTCTATTTATAGTTTAGTTTAGTTTTAGTTGAGAATTTAGAGTTTTAGTTTAGAGTCTTAGCTTAGAGTTTTTGTTAGAGTTATAGTTTAGTTTAGTTTTAGTTAGGAGCTTTAGTTTAGATCACTAGTTTAGTTTTACTTAAGAGTTTTAGTTTAGAGTTTTAGTTAGAGTTATAGTTTTAGTTTAGTTTTAGTTAAGAGTTTTAGTTTAGATATTGGAGTTTTAGTTTTGAGTCTTAGCTTGGAGTTTTAGTTAGAGTTATAGTTTAGTTTAGTTTTAATTCAGAGTTTCATTTTAGAGTCTTAGCTTAGAGTTTTACTTAGAGTTATAGTTTAGTTTAGTTTTAGTTCAGAATTTTAGTTTAGAGGTGTTGTTTAGTTTTAGATAAGAGTTTTAGTTTAGAGTTTAGAGTATTAGTTAGAGTTATAGTTTAGTTTAGTTTTAGTTTAGAGCCTAGAGTTTTAATTCAGAGTGTTAGCTTAGAGTTTTAGTTAGAGTTATAGTTTACTTTAGTTTTAGAGTTTTAGTTTAGACTTATAGTTTAGTTTTAGTTAAGAATTTTAGTTTAGAGTTGTAGTTTAGTTCCAGTTTTAGTTAAAAGTTTTAGTTTAGAGTTGTTGTTTAGTTTTATTTAAGAGTTGTAGTTTAGTTTAGTTTTAGTTAAGAGTTTTAGTTTAGGGTTGTTGTTCAGTTTTAGATATGAATTTTAGTTTAGAATTTTAGTTTGAAATTAGCATGCAGTTTAGTTAGAGTTATAGTTTAGTTTAGTTGTAGTTCAGAGTCTAGAGTTTCAAGTTAGACTCTCAACACTTAGAGTTTTAGTTAGAGTTATATTTTATTTTGAATTAGTTAAGTATTTTTGGACTTGTAGTTTACTTTTAGCTAAAAGTTTTAGCTTAGAGTTTTAGACTAGAGTCATAACTTAGAGTTTTTCCTTGCACTTTTAGTTTAGTTTAGTTTTAGATAAGAGTTTTAGTTTAGAGTTTAGAATTTTAGTTTAGAGTCTTAGCTTAGAGTTTTAGTTAGAGTTATAGTTTAGTTTTGTTTTAGTTAAGAGTTTTTGTTTAGAGTTTAGAGTCTTAGCTTAGAGTTTTATTTAGAGTTTAGAGTTTTAGTTTAGAGTCTTAGCTTAGAGTTTTAATTCTATTTATAGTTTACTTTAGTTTTAGTTGAGAATTTAGAGTTTTAGTTAGAGGTATAGTTTAGTTTAGTTTTAATTCTGAGCTTTAGTTTAGAGTCTAAGCTTAGAGTTTTAAAGTTATAGTTTAGTTTAGTTTAGTTAAGAATTTTAGTTCAGAGATTTTGTTTAGTTTTAGATAGGAGTTTTAGTTTAGAGTTTAGAGTTTTAGTTAGAGTTATAGTTTAGTTTAGTTTTAGTTTAGAGTCTAGAGTTTTAATTTAGAGTTTTAGCTTAGAGTTTTAGTTAGAGTTATAGTTTACTTTAGTTTTAGTTAAGAGTTTTAGTTTAGACTTAAAGTTTAGTTTTAGTTAAGAGTTTTAGTTTAGAGTTGTAGTTTAATTTTAGTAAAGAGTTTTATTTTAGAGTTGTAGTTTAGTTCTAGTTAAGAGTTTTAGTTTAGAGTTTGGAGTTTTAGCTTAGAGTCTTAGCTTAGAGTTTTAGTTAGAGATATTGTTTAGTTTAATTTTAGTTAAGAGTTTTAGTTTAGACTTTAGAGTTTTAGTTTAGAGTTAAGAGTTTTAGTTAGAGTTATAGTTTAGTTTATTTTTTATTAAGAGTTTTAGTTTAGAGTTGTAGTTTAGTTTTAGTTAGAGTTATAGTTTAGTTTAGTTGTAGTTCAGAGTCTAGAGTTTCAAGTTAGACTCTCAGCACTTAGAGTTTTAGTTAGAGTTATATTTTATTTTAGTTTTAGTTAAGTGTTTTTGGACTTGTAGTTTAGTTTTAGCTAAATATTTTAGTTTAGAGTTTTAGCCTAAAGTCATAGCTTAGAGTTTTCCTTGCACTTTTAGTTTAGTTTAGTTTTAGATAAGAGTTTTAGTTTAGAGTTTCAGTTTGGTATTAGCTTACAGTTTTAGTTAGAGTTATAGTAGTTAAGAGTTTTATTTAGATTTATAGTTTAGTTTATTTTTAATTCAGAGTTTTAGTTTAGAGTCTTAGCTTAGAGTTTTAGTTAGTATTATAGTTCGGTTTAGTTTTAGTTGAAAATTTTAGTTTAGAGGTGTTGTTTAGTTTTAGATAAGAGTTTTAGTTTAGAGTTTTAGTTAGAGTTATAGTTTAGTTTAATTTTTGTTAAGAGTTTTAGTTTAGAGTTATAGTTTAGTTTAGTTGTAGTTCAGAATCTAAAGTTTCAAGTTAGACTCTCAGCACTTAGAGTTTAAGTTAGAGTTATATTTTATTTTAGTTTTAGTTAAGTATTTTTGGACTTGTAGTTTAGTTTTAGCTAAACGTTTTAGTTTAGAGATCTAACCTAGAGTCATAGCTTAGAGTTTTTCCTTGAACTTTTAGTTTAGTTTAGTTTTAGATAAGAGTTTTAGTTTTGAGTTTCAGTTGGGTATTAGATTACAGTTTTAGTTAGAGTTATAGTAGTTAAGAGTTTTAGTTTAGAGTTTAGAGTTTTAGTTCAGGGTCTTAGCTTAGAGTTTTAGTTAGAGGTATAGTTTAGTATAGTTCTAGTTAAGAGTTCTAGTTTAGGGTTTTAGCTTAGAGCTTAGAGTTTTAGTTTAAAGTCTTAAATTAGAGTTTTAATTAGAGTTATAGTTTTAGTTTAGTTTTAGTTAAGAGTTTTAGTTTATAGTTAAAGTTTAGTTAAGAGTTTTAGTTTAGAGTTTTAGTTTAGCGTCTTAACTTGGAGTTTTAGTTAGAAATATAGTTTAGTTTAATTTTAGTTAAGAGTTTAAGTTTAGAGTCTTAGCTTAGAGTTTTAGTCAGAGTTATAGTTTTAGTTTAGTTTTAGTTGAGAGTTTTAGTTTAGAGATTGGAGTTTTAGTTTCAAGTCCTAACTTAGAGTTTTAGTTAAAGTTATAGTTTAGTTTAGTTTTAATTCAGAGTTTTGATTTAGTTAAGTTTTCGTTAAGACTTTTAATTTAGACTTGTAGTTTAGTTTTAGTTTAGAGTTTTAGTTTAGAGTTGTAGTGTAGTTTTAGTTAAGATTTTTAGTTTAGAGTTTTAGCTTAGAGTTTTAGTTAGAGCTATAGTTTTAGTTTAGTTTTGCTTAGGAGTTTTAGTTTAGAGTTATAGTTTAGTTAAGAGTTTTAGTTTAGCGTAAAGAGCTAGGTATTGAATACATTTTTTCTTTGAAATGCTAGACTTGGAATATTTTTATTACGGTTTACATACAAAAAAGTTAGGTTTCTACACATTTAAGTTAGGTCAGGTTATCATGACCGCTCATGATAACCTAACCTAACCTAACTTAAACGTCGAGAAACCTAACTTTTTACTAAACTGTAACTAAGAAACTGTAAACTAAAACTCTAAACTAAAACTCTTAAATAAAACTAAACTAGAGATCTAAACTAATGCTCCTAACTAAAACTAAAGTAAACTATAACTCTAACTAAAGCTCTAAATTAAAACTCTAGACTCTAAACTAAAACTAAACTAAACTATAACTCTAACTAAAACTCTAAACCAAAACTCTTATCTAGAACTAAACAACACCTCTAAACTAAAATTCTTAACTAAAACTAAACCAAACTATAACTCTAACTAAAACTCTAAGCTAAGACTCTAAACTAAAACTCTGAATTAAAACTAAACTAAACTATAACTCTAATTAAACTCTAAGCTAAGACTCTAAACTAAAACTCTAAACTCTAAACTAAAACTCTTAACTACTATAGCTCTAACTAAAACTGTAAGCTAATACCAAACTGAAACTCTAAACTAAAACCCTTATCTAAAACTAAACTATACTAAAAGTGCAAGGAAAAACTCTAAGCTATGACTCTAGGCTAAAACTCTAAACTAAAACGTTTAGCTAAAACTAAACTACAAGTCCAAAAACACTTAACTAAAACTAAAATAAATATAACTCTAACTAAAACTCTAAGTGCTGAGAGTCTAACTTGAAACTCTAGACTCTAAACTACAATTAAACTAAACTATAACTCTAGCTAAAATTAAACTAAAACTATAAACTAAAACTCTTAACAAAAATTAAACTAAACTATAACTCTAACTAAAACTCTAAACTTTAAACTAAAACTCTGAAGTCCAAACTAAAACTCTTAACTAAAATTAAACTAAACTATAACAGTTATAGTTTAGTTTAATTTTAGTTAAGAGTTTTAGTTTGGACTTCAGAGTTTTAGTTTAGAGTTTAGAGTTTTAGTAAGAGTTATAGTTTAGTTTAATTTTTGTTAAGAGTTTTAGTTTATAGTTTTAGTTTAATTTTAGCTAGAGTTATAGTTTAGTTGTAGTTTTAGAGTTTTAGTTAGAGTTATGGTATAACTCTAACTAAAACTCTAAGCTAAGATTCTAAGCTAATACTCTAAATCTAAATTAAAACTCTTAACTAAAACTAAACTACAACTCTAAACTAAAACTCTTTACTAAAACTAAACTACAACTCCAAACTAAAACTCTTAACTAAAACTAAACGATAATTCTAAGCTAAAACTTTTAACTAAAACTAAAGTAAACTATAACTCCAACTAAAGCTCTAAGCTAACACTCTAAATAAAAATCTTGAGTCTAAACTAAAACTAAACTAAACTATAACTATAACTAAAACTCTAAACTCTAAACTAAAACTCTTATCTATAACTAAACAACATCTTTAAACTAAAATTCTTAACTAAACTAAACTAAACTATAACTCTAAAACTCTAAGCTAAGACTCTAAACTAAAACTCAGAATTAAAACTAAACTAAATTATACCTCTAACTAAAACTATAAGGTAAGACTCAAAACTAAAACTCCAATATCTAAACTAAACTAAACTATAACTCTAACAAAAACTCTAAGCCAAGACTCTAAACTATAACTCTAAACTCTAACTAAAACTCTAAGCTAAGACTCTAAGCTCTAAACAAAAACTCTTAACTAAGACAAAACTAAATTATAACTCTAACTAAAACTCTAAGCTAAGACTCTAAACTAAAACTCTAAACTCTAAACTAAAACTCTTATCTTAAACTAAACTAAACTAAAAGTGCAAGGAAAAACTCTAAGCTATAACTCTAGTCTAAAACTCTAAGCTAAAACGTTTAGCTAAAAGTAAATTACAAGTCCAAAAACACTGAACTATAACTAAAATAAAATATAACTCTAACTAAAACTCTAAGTGTTGAGAGTCTAACTTGAAACTCTAGACTCTGAACTACAACTTAACTAAACTATAACTCTAACTAAAACTGTAAGCTAATATCAAACTAAAACTCTAAACTAAAACTCATATCTGAAACTAAACAACAGCCCTAAACTAAAACTCTTAACTAAAACTAAACTAAACTACAACTCTAAACTAAAACTCTTGACTAAAACTAAACAACAACTCTAAATTAAAACTCTTAACTAAAACTAAAACTAAACTACAACTCTAAACTAAAAACTTAACTACAACTAAACTATAAGTCTAAACTAAAACTCTAAAACTAAAGTAAACTATAACTCTAACTAAAACTCTAAGCTAACACTCTGAATTAAAACTCTAGACTCTAAACTAAAACTAATCTAAACTATAACTCTAACTAAAACTCTAAACTCTAAACTATAACTCTTATCTAAAACTAAACAACACCTCTAAACTAAAATTCTTAGCTAAAACTAAACTAGACTATAACTCTAAGTAAAACTTTAACCTAAGACTCTAAAATAAAACTCTGAATTAAAACTAAACTAAACTATAACTCTTACTAAAACTCTAAGCTAAGACTCAAAACTAAAACTCCAATATCTAAACTAAAACTCTTAACTGAAACTAAACTAAAACTATAACTCTAACTAAAACTCTAAAGTAAAACTGTAAACTAAAACTATAAACTCTAAACTAAAACTCTTAAGTAAAACTAAACTAGAGATCTAAACTAAAGCTCTTAACTAAAACTAAACTAAACTATAACTCTAACAAAAACTCTAAGCTAAGACTCTAAACTAAAACTCTAAATTCTCAACTAAAACTAAACTAAACTATAAATAGAACTAAAACTCTAAGCTAAGACTCTAAACTATAACTCTAAACTCTAACTAAATCTCTAAGCTAAGACTCTAAACTCTAAACCAAAACTGTAAGCTAATATCAAACTGAACCTCTAAACTAAAACTCTTATCTAAAACTAAAAGTGCAACGAAAACTCTAAACTATAACTAAAACCCTTTTCTAAAACTAAAAGTGCAACGAAAACTCTAAACTATAAACTAAAACTCTTATCTAAAACTATACAACACCTCTAAACTAAAATTCTTAACTAAAACTAAACTAAAACTATAACTCTAACTAAAACTCTAAGCTAAGACTCTTAACTAAAACTCTGAATTAAAACTAAACTAAACTATAATTCTAACTAAAACTAAGACTCAAGACTCAAAACTAAAACTCCAATATCTAAACTAAAACTCTTAACTAAAACTAAATTAAAACTATAACTCTAACTAAAACTCTAAAGTAAAACTGTAAACTAAAACTATAAACTCTAAACTAAACTCTTAAGTAAAACTAAACTAGAGATCTAAACTACAGCTCCTAACTAAAACTAAACTAAACTATAACTGTAACAAAAACTCTAAGCTAAGACTCTAAACTAAAACTCTAAATTCTCAACTAAAACTAAACTAAACTATAAATAGAACTAAAACTCTAAGCTAAGACTCTAAACTAAAACTCTAAAGTCTAACTAAAACTCTAAGCTAAGACTCTAAACTCTAAACAAAAAACTCTTAACTAAAACTCTAAGCTAAGACTCTAAACTAAAACTCTAAACTCTATACTGAAACTCTTAACTACTATGACTCTAACTAAAACTGTAAGCTAATACCAAACTGAAACTCTAAACTAAAACTCTTAACTAAAACTAAACTATAACTCTAAACTAAAACTCTTAACAAAAATTAATCTAAACTATAACTCTAACTAAAACTCTAAACTCTAAACTAAAACTCTAAAGTCTAAACTAAAACTCTTAACTAAAATTAAACTAAACTATAACTCTAACTAAAACTCTAAACTCTAAACTAAAACTCTTAACTAAAACTAAACTACAACTCTAAACTAAAATTCTTTACTAAAACTAAACTAGAGATCTAAACTAAAACTCTTAACTAAAAATTAAACTAAACTATAACTCTAACAAAAACTCTAAGCTACGACTCTAAACTAAAACTCTAAATTCTCAACTAAAACTAAGCTAAACTATAAATAGAACTAAAACTCTAAGGTAAGACTCTAAACTAAAACTCTAAACTCTAACTAAAACTCTAAGCTAAGGCTCTAAACTCTAAATAAAAACTCTTAACTTAAACAAAACTAAACTATAACTCTAACTAAAACTCTAAGCTAAGACTTAAAAGTAAAACTCTAAACTAAAACTCTTGACTACTATAACTCTAACTAAAACTGTAAGCTAATACCAAACTGAAACTCTAAACTAAAACTCTTAACTAAAACTAAACTATAAGTCTAAAGTAAAACTCTTAAAAAATTAAATCAAACTATAACTCTAACTAAAACTCTAAACTCTAAACTAAAACGCTAAAGTCTAAACTAAAACTCTTAACTAAAATTAAACTAAACTATAACTCTAACTAAAACTCTAAGCTAAGACTTTAAGGTAAAACTCTAACTAAAACTCTAAGCTAAGACTCTAAGCTAAAACTCTAAACTCTAAACTAAAACTCTTAACTAAAACTAAACTACAACTCTAAACTAAATCTCTTTACTAAAACGAAACTACAACTCTAAATTAAAACTCTTAACTAATACTAAACTAAACTAAAACTGCAACGAAAAATTCTAAGCTAAGACTCTAGGCTAAAGTTCTAAACTAAAACGTTTAGCTAAAACTAAACTATAAGTCCAAAAACACTTAACTAAAACTAGACTAAAACTATAACTCTAACTAAAACTCTAAAGTAAAACTGTAAACTAAAACTATAAACTCTAAACTAAACTCTTAAGTAAAACTAAACTAGAGATCTAAACTAAAGCTCCTAACTAAAACTAAACTAAACTATAGCTCTAACAAAAACTCTAAGCTAAGACTCTAAACTAAAACTCTAAATTCTCAACTAAAACTAAACTAAACTATAAATAGAACTAAAACTCTAAGCTAAGTCTCTAAACTGTAAACCAAAAACTCTTAACTAAAACTCTGAGCTATGACTCTAAATTAAAACTCTAAACTCTGAACTAAAACTCTTAACTACTATGACTCTAACTAAAACTGTAAGCTAATACCAAACTGAAACTCTAAACTAAAACTCTTAACTAAAACTAAACTATAACTCTAAACTAAAACTCTTAACAAAAATTAAACTAAACTATAACTCTAACTAAAACTCTAAACTCTAAACTAAAACTCTAAAGTTTAAACTAAAACTCTTAACTAAGACTAAACTAAACTATAACTCTAACTAAAACTCTAAGCTAAGACTCTAAGCTAAAACTCTAAACTCTAAACTAAAACTCTTAACTAAAACTAAACTACAACTCTGAACTAAAATTCTTTACTAAAACTAAACTAGAGATCTAAACTAAAACCCTTAACTAAAACTAAAGTAAACTATAACTCTAACAAAAACTCTAAGCTACGACTCTAAACTAAAACTCTAAATTCTCAACTAAAACTAAACTAAACTATAAATAGAACTAAAACTCTAAGCTAAGACTCTAAACTCTAACTAAAACTCTAAGCTAAGACTCTAAACTCTAAACAAAAACTCTTAACTAAAACTAAGCTAAACTATAACTCAAACTAAAACTCTAAGCTAAGACTCTAAAGTAAAACTCTAAACTCTAAACTAAAACTCTTAACTACTATAACTCTAAGCTAAAACTGTAAGCTAATATCAAACTGAAACTCTAAATTAAAACTCTTAACTAAAACTAAACTATAACTCTAAACTAAAACTCTTAAGAAATTAAACCAAACTATAACTCTAACTAAAACTCTAAACTCTAAACTAAAACTCTAAAGTCTAAACTAAAACTTTTAACTAAAATTAAACTAAACTATAACTCTAACTAAAACTCTAAGCTAAGACTCTAAGCTAAAACTCTAACTAAAACTCTAAGCTAAGGCTCTAAGCTAAAACTCTAAACTCTAAACTAAAACTCTTAACTAAAACTAAACTGCAATTCTAAACTAAAACTCTTTCCTAAAACAAAACTACAACTCTAAACTAAAACTCTTAACTAATACTAAACTAAACTAAAAGTGCAACGAAAAACTCTAAGCTAAGACTCTAGGCTAAAATTCTAAACTAAAACGTTTAGCTAAAACTAAACTATGAGTCCAAAAACACTTAACTAAAATAAAATATAACTCTAACTAAAACTCTAAGTGCTGAGAGTCTAACTTGAAACTCTAGACTCTGAACTACAACTAAACTAAACTATAACTTTGACTAAAACTGTAAGCTAATATCAAACTAAAACTCTAAACTATGAAGGAGGGCTCTTTGGGGGCCCAGGGGGCCCTTTGGAGGACCCGAGGAGAGGGGACCCTTTGGGGGGACCGGGGGGGGGGGAAAGGGCACTTTGGGGGCCCCGGGGGAGGGGAACTCTGGGGGATGGGGCCCTTTTGGGGCCCGGGGGTTGGGAGGCCCTGGGAGGGGGCCCTTTGGGGGCCCAGGGGTAGGGGGGCACTTTGGGTTGGGGTAGGGGGACCTTAAAACACTGTTCAAATGGAATTTGTGTATTATAACAACCACAGAGTTTCACCCCAAATCATCTTATAAAATGTCTAAACTGTTTCGCCCAAATCTTCTTCTAAAATGTCTCAAAGTGTTTCGCCCAAATAATCCCTTAAAAATAATTTCTGCATGTTCCTTCGTTTCGGCATCCCTGTGCTGTCATATTTGAAATTCCCAGGAAACTATTTCCCGCGTAAAATATATTCAATCTGTCTTGATCTCGAATGTATTCCTAGCTACACTATTAGGGTTTCGATAGAATATTAATTTATCTCTCAGACCTAAAGAATTTTAAATTACATATCGCATATATGTAATTATATGTAAACAGACCAGAGAAGCCATATTTAAAAATGAAATCCCCTCATGATAGAATTCCCCGTCATATTATGTAAATCAATTTCTCAGAAATCTAGTTCCCCTCGATTATGCAAATCAATTTCTCAAAAATCTAGTGCCCCTCGATTATGCAAATCAATTTCTCAGAAATTCTTTCCCCTTCGTGGATCAATAAACCATGAATAAATTATATCCTGGCAGCTTTAGACTTGATTATAGATGGCAGCACACGGTCCCCCTCGGACCTCCTGATAGGTTATACTCGTATATTAGGGGGCTCGCCCCCCAGTCAATACCTTGCTCTTTAAGCTAAAGTTCGAATTGTGTTCCAATTCTTTGAAAATGGCCCCTTAGTCACAAAGGCCGTTAATTAGAATAAATAGCTCTTATCAAAGTACTAAGAAATTTTTGGCTTAAAGAGCAAGGTATTGACTAGGGGATGAACCCAATCATCGTTTTAAGTTTTGATGTTGCTCCTTACTTTCAGTTGAAAAACATGTTTTTTTTATATTTAATTTCTGAACTTCTTCTTTAATAATGCTGGGAAAGCCGGCCCGCCCTTCATAGTAATGTCCCTTCCCCCATGAAAACATTCTTCATGGAAAGATCCTCCCATATAACCCCCGACCCCCCCCCCCCCAACCTACCAGAAATAATCCCTCCTGAAACGTCTGTATACTTCCCAATAACCAATACTATATGTTAACATTGGGTCAAGTTCATAAGTTTCAGCCCTCCCCCCGGGGACTTCGGGGGATTAAGTCATCCTAAAAGACATAGTTATCATGTTTTGACCATGCTGAACAAAATGGCTATCTCAAAATTTTGATCGGGTGACTTTGGGAGAAAAATGAGCGTGGGAGGGGGCCTAGTTGCCCTCCATTTTTTGGTCACTTAAAAAGGGCGCTAGAACTTTTAATTTCCGCTCCAATGAGCCCTCCCACGATATTCTAGGACCACTGGGTCGATATGATCACCCCTGGGAAATAAAAAACAAAAAAAAAAACAAATAAACACGCATCCGTGATCTTTTTTCTGGCAAAAAATGCAAGATTCCACATTTTTGTAGATAGGTGCTTGAAACTTCTACAGTAGGGTTCTCTAATACGCTGAATATGATGGTGTGATTGTAATTAAGGTTCTACAATTTTTAGGGGGTCTTTCCCCATTTTTTCTAAAATCAGCCAAATTTTCTCAGGCGCATTACTTTGAATCAAAATTCCGTTTTTTAGAGTTTCGGTTACCATTGAGCCGGGTCGCTCCTTACTTACAGTTCATTACCACAAATGGTTTGATAAGGCAAATCTTCTCAGGCTCGTAACTTTTGATGGGTAAAACTAAACTTGATGAAAATTATAGATTTAAAATCAGCATAAAAATCCAATTCTTTTGATGTATCTATTGGTATCAAAATTGTGTTTTAAAATTTTGAGATAGCCCTTTTGTTCAAAATAGTCCAAGTCTCAATTTTACTATGGCTCCAGGTTTGAAAATGCCCTAGCCCTCGGGGCAATGACTTTAAGCTATGCTAGCTGCGAACTGTTGGCATATGTTTTTTATGGAGGGGACTCGTTTGATTGAAAATGGAAAGAATTAGTTTCCTTGTTAAAGAATTGAAAATGATCGAAAGTGGAAAGTAGCAAGCCCCCCGCCTTACATCCCTTTTTATTCAAATGCATCCAATCAAAATTTTTAAATAGCTGTCTGGTTAAAAATAGTCGAAAAGTCAAATAACCATAAATAAGGGTTGAAAAAAAGACTCCCAAGCCCCTTGCGCAAGGACTGTAATTTAAGCAAGTTTCCTATTGTTAACATATAAGGTTTTTTATGGGAGGGGTGGTCATATTAATTTTGTATGAGGGGGGGGGGGGGGGGGGAGAGGGTCCTTCAATTGGAAATTGAAAAATCTAGTTCTTTTTTAAGAGTCAAAAGTGATCAGTAGGCAACCAGCCCCATCCCTTTTTTCCCAAATGCATCCGGTCAATATTTTAAGATAACCATTTTGTTAAAAATTGTCCAAAGGCTAATTAGCTATGCTTCCAGGGTTAAACACTCCAGCACCTTTGGCCGAGGGCCCAAGGGGCCCTTCTCATCATCAGATCAAACTGACTGAAAACCATAGCTTAATTCCTTAATTCCGGGTCAAACAAGGGGCAACAAGTGCCCAACCTACTATTCATGTCTGATGAAACCGGGCGGGCGTATCCCCCCTCCCCCGAGAAAATTCCATCCCGCAGAAAATTACTCCAGACCCTTCTCTCACCCCCACTGAAAATTCCACCCACATACAAAATTTAGCAGCCACAGAGAAAGTATTATCACGTGGAAGTAAAGAGCAACATTAAACCTAAAATGAGCAGAATTTATTCCGTATTTACGGAACATATACGGAAAAAATTCTGCTCGTTTTGGCGTTTGATATTGCTCTTTAATTTCATTTGATAATACTTGTTACTCTTTGTTTAATAGCAGAAAAGAAGGCCCTATTCGTTCTAGGTCGTCTTATCAGCTAGGAGCTTAAAGGGATCATTCAACAGGCCAAGATATCAAAATTTTGTAACCATTTTTCTATGAAAACGACACGCGTAGCTGATTAAATCAAAAGACGCTATATAAAATCCACCATTTCTCATAAATTGCTTGGGAGATCATAAAAAAAGGCAGAATCACTTTTATTTGTAAAACTTGGCTAGCCTTGTGATATTATTATATTTTAATTTCATTCGCCTTGAGGTGAAGTCCCTAGCCAGCGGCGGTTAAAAATAACCACAACAAGTATATTTCCGCATACAATAACCAAGTGGTTAAAAAAAAATTATTAAAGAATTATTAAAGTAAAGAATTCCTTGTAACAGTCGGGATCGAACCTTTACCCGAAACATTCCAGGCGCGGCTTTACCCACTGCACTGTCACAAGGTATTTGATTAAGATATAGATAATACATATGAAATGGATGTAGCTAGTCTCTGACAGAAAATGAAGTCATATCCATGAGGAACAGTTTTCACTCCAACCATTACGTCACTCTTAACTTTCAAATTTCTTGGCTATTGAGAATATGCTAAGAAAAGATATATCTATATAGGAATAGATATATCTATTATATATCTATTATACGGCTCAAAATTACAGCCACTAAATACAAGCAGCAACTATGTAAAATGAATATACATATTTTCCTACTCTTCTGATCAAAATTTTGAGATAGCCATTTTGTTCAAAATAGTCCAAGTCTCAATTTTATTATGGTTTCAAGTTTGAAAACACCCCTGCCCTCGGGGCAATGGCTATAAACTATGCTAGCTGTTAACTGTTAACATATGTGTTTTATGAAGGGGACTCGTTTGATTCAAAATAAAAAGAATTAGTTTCCTTTTTAAGAGTTGAAAATGATCGAAAGTGGGAGGTAGCCATCCCCCCCCCCTTACGCCCTTTTTCTTCAAACGTATCAATCAAAATTTTCAAATAGCCGTTTGGTTAAAAATAGTCGTCATTCCCAGAGGCAGGACTTTTAGGCCTTTAAACTATACTGAACAAAATGGCTATCCTAAAAATTTATCTAATATCTCAGGAGAAAATGGGACGTGGGAGCGGGACTTCTCACCTTCCAATACCTTTTGAATCTTAAAAAGAGCACTAGAACTTTCAATTTCCAATTGACTTTGTCCACTTTGAAGTTACTAAGACACTTCCTTCCATAAAAGTGAATTGGTGAAAGAAAAAAAAATACATAAAGCCACTTCATTCTTTACTTTGCGTTGTGTATGATAACCTTAATCAAACAGTTCGTGGTAACGAACTGTAAGTAAGGAGCGACCCGGCTCAATGGTAACCGAAACTCTAGAAAACGGTATTTTGATACAAATAGATACATCAAAAGAATCAGATTTCAATGCTGATTTCAAATATATAAGTTTTATCAAGTTTAATTCTAACCATCAAAAGTTAGGCGCCTGAGAAAATTTGGCTGATTTTCGAAAAAAGGAGGAAAGACCCCCTAAAAGTTATAGAACCTTAATGAAAATCACACCATCATATTCAGCGTATCAGAGAACCCTACTGTAGAGGTTTCAAGCTCCCATCTACAAAAATGTGGAATTTTGCATTTTTTGCCAGAAGAAAGATCACGGGTGCGTGTTTATTTGTTTGTTTGTTTGTTTTTTTTTTTTCCCCAGGGGTGATCGTATCGACCCAGTTGTCCTAGAATATCGTGGGAGGGCTCATTAGAATGGAAATTAAAAGTTCTAGTGCCCTTTTTAAGTGACCAAAAAAATGGAGGGCAACTAGGCCCCCTCCCACGCTCATTTTTTCCCAAAGTCACCTGATCAAAATTTTGAGATAGCCATTTTGTTCAGCATGTTCGAAAATATAATAAGTATGTCTTTTAGGATGACTTAATCCCCCGAAGCTCCCGGGGGGAGGGCTGAAAGTTATGAACTTTACCCAATGTTAACATATAGTATTGGTTATTTGGAAGTATACAGACGTTTTCAGGGGAGATTTTTCCTGGTAGTGGGGGGGTGGGTGGGTCGGGGGTTATGTGGGAGGATATTTCCATGAAGGAAGTTTTCATGGGGGAAGGGACATTGCTATGAAGGGGACGCCGGACTTCCCAGCATTATTTAAAAAAGATCAGAAATTTAATATAAAAAAAACAAGTATTTCAACTGCAATAGCAGCAACATCGAAACTTTAAACGAACAGAAAATATTACATATATGACTGGGTTCACCCCGTAGTCAATACCTCGCTCTTTAAGCCAAAGATTTTTTAGTACTTTCATAAGAGCTATTTATTCTAATTAACGGCCTTTGTGATTAAGCGGTCATTTTTAAAGAATTGGAACAAAATTCGAACTTTCGCTTAAAGAGCAAGGTATTGACTAGGGGGCGAACCCCCTAATAAACAAATTAAAAATATATGAATATAGAAGTTCGTTACGTAAGTTAATTCGTAAGTTACGTATATTTATTACTAATAAAAGCGTTCGTAAATAAAATTAAACAAGTTTCGAGAAAGCCATTTAACTAAATAAAAGTAAATTAATATGAAAATTTTGTTTTAATTATTCATGTACGGTGAGCCAAGATCAAAACCTGCATTTATTCAAAAACGTTCAAAAATTAAATAAAAAAACAAGTTTTTTTAACTGAAAGTAAGGAGCGACATTAAAACTTAAAACGAACAGAAATTATTCCGTATATAAAAGGGACTGTCCCCTCCTCAACGCCTCGCTCTTTACGCTAAAGTTTGACTCTGTCTCACAACTTTATTTTCTAAAACAATAAAAAACTTTAGCGTAAAGAGCGAGGCGTTGAGGAGGGGACAGTCCCTTTCATATACGGAATAATTTCTGTTCGTTTTAAGTTTTAATGTCACTCCTTACTTTCAGTTAAACAAACTTGTTTTTTTTATTTAATACACACTAGCGGCTGACTGTATATTAGGGATAATTGAAAAATGTAAAATATCCAAAATTCAGGATTTGGTTTTTGATTTTTTCTTATTTCTCGGACTTATTTCTCGGATAAAAATGTAAGGGGGGTGTGCAAGGGTTTTTTCCCCTCTGTTTCTGCAATTAAGATACAGAAAAAGTATTTTTCAAATCTTGGGAGTGGATTTTTTTTTAATTTTTCGATAAAAATATCAAAGAATTGGTATTTTAAAACATAGGAAAATCGCTCTTCCCCTAATTGACACCCCTGGATGAGAATTCTCAGTCTCTGTTAATGTAAAAAGGTATTTAGTAACGTGCATTTTGCTTGCATATTTAGGATTAAGGAAGCAGGTCTTCTTATTTTTCTTTCATTTATGTTTAAGCAGCTCTGGAATAACCCACAGAAAGTCCAACTTCAATAAGAATGCTTTTTTCCCCTTCGTTTTCCTTAATTGTGTCAAACTGATAAGACAGTAAGCAAGTGTGACATCCAGACGTTAAGAAGCTACATATCTGCTGACGAAAGGCAAATATTTTTTCACCAGACAAATACAACGTGAAGAAGGCTCTTTTTGGGGGAAGTGAGGGGGGGGGGGGTTGACTCATCTCTGAAAAGTGGCAAAATAAGGGAATTATAGGAGGATATGAAAATTCTGTAAAGTCTCAAGGTATTCATTAAAGTCTCAAGGTGTTGGTGAAAAAGTCATAAGCCCAAAGCATATCCTGCGCCTGCCCAAGAAGAATGATTTTAGCCAGATTTCCATCATTCTAGGCAAGTATTTTTCAGGTTGGCAAGGAGTATAAAGTGTTGTTTCTTTCATATATTAGGGGTAGGACAATGGCTCCAATGGCTTGAGAGTGAAAAAATTCTAGCCAGTGACACAGGCTTTTACTAAATGACTATGTAAATTTTTCTCGTGTTTTTGTTGTAATGAAAGTAAGCATGAAAAGCAAATTTCACTGAAAACATAGCTTTCACTAAAACCTTGATAAAATCTAAATCTGATTTTATCTTATCCCAATTATTTTTCTGCAAAATTTAGATAGAAAAATCTATGCAACACTGGCTACAAAATAGCAAATGTTGTGTGTGTTTTTTTATCTTCAACTCCATAAAAATATTTTTTTTTGTAGGTTTCTTGATTCCTATGCAGGAAATGGTATACAATTTTGGGGAATTCCTCCGCAAAATGAGCCTATTAATGGCAACATTCCTGGTTTTACCTTCAATTGCATGGACTGGAATGCCACAACAAACTGGATAGCTCATCATTTGGCCCAACACTTTGGAATGGAGGATATTCAAATCTGTCTGTTATGATCATGGATAACCAGAGGTTTCTCCTTCCAGGTTGGGCAGAAACTGTAGGAGAATTGTTAGGTTTTGCACACTTATTTGACACTGCGTTTCAACAGCTAGGGCTCCGTCTTTGCTGGCAAAGACTGGTTTATATTTGACTGCAAAAATTGCACATTCTTGGTGTTTTAGACCGAAGCTTACAACGGCAATGCCGAAGCTTACCAATGCCGAAGCTTACCACGGCAGTGAAATCTGAAATCCCATAGATAAATACCAGGATTACTTGTAATCAGAATCTGGAGGGGGAGTAGGACATTTACATATAGGTACATGGTGCCCATAGTCTGAATTTTAGGGGGGAGGGGCTTACTTGGTCTAATCGGCACTTTGTTTTGAGTTTATAGGTATTTGAAACTGACAATCCACAGTCATTTGTTTTTTTTTTTGTTTGTTTTTTTTTTCAGTAAAGCCTAAGTTTTGTTCTGGTCTTGAGAAGGCATGGGGGTTGTCAGCCCTAGTAATGTTAATTTTTGCTCGTGTTGAGTCTGGCTCAGCTATTTACTATAATTTCTGTTCGTTTTGAGTTTCATTTAATTTTTGATAGTGATTTGGGGTAATTTTACGCTTGGAAGATTATTTAACTTTATTTCTGCCCATTTTTGATTTAATAGAGCTCTAATTTTCTTGGAAAACTTATTCTGTGGAAAAAGTTTTTTTTAATTAATACAAATATATGAAACCGCCATTCAGTCAGGGGGCACCCCCCCCTTGCCCCGCCTAATGGACGCCCGTGTATAGGTGACATATTTGTTTGATCGCCAACTGTAGTGCTACTACTCTTTTGGATTTCCCTCAAGATATTTTATTTCAATCCTGAGTTTAAGATCTTGGAAAGGGTATATGCATTAAATACTCCATCCAAAAATTATGCTAAACATATATATATATATATATATATATATATATATATATATATATATATATATATATATATATATATAAATATATATATATATATATATATATATATATATATACATATATATACATATATATATATATATATATATATATATATATATATATATATATATATATATATATATATATATATATATATATATATATATATATATATATATATTAATATATATATATATATATATATATATATATATATATATATATATATATATATATATATATATATATATATATATATATATGTATATATATATATATATATATTTTCATTGTTTAATGTATAGTAGTTTTTTTTTTTCTAAGACATGGCAAATTTTACAATAAAATCTTGAAATATTGTTAAATTCACAGAGGCGTCCCAGTGACAGTAGTAACTGTTCTATCACGCTTGTTTCCATCTTGATCACGAAGGGTGAAAACTATTTTTTATAGCTTGTGTCAAGGCCGTATCCAGGGGGGGGGGGGTACCAGGTATGAACCCCCCCCCCAGAAATGTTTGTTTGTCTCGTAAAAACGTAACAAAAATGGACATAAACAAATTTTGTATGCGTTTTTTTGAGGTTTTTTTATGTGCCCCCCCCCCCCTAAAAAACAAATTAGTAAGCCCCCCCCCCCCCCCCCGAACAAAATCCTGGATGCGCTTCTGGCTTGTGTAGACGACGTTAAAGAAAAAATGGGAATAATTAAATAGTTAAGGATTATCTAAAGGTTTACCACAAGTTTTTTTAATATATCTGTTTTTCAATTCATTCGTTATGATTGGACAGGAAACTTTATACCTCTGAAAGGAAAACCCCGTTTCCTTAAGGAAAAACTAGTTTCAAAACCACAGAACGTCAATATTTTCAGATATCAACTTCATATTATTTTGTTTTTAAACCCACAATCTGAAGTGTGCTAAATATAAAAATGATAACCAAAATACCGAGGCCAATACAGCCATGTTCGATACTCATATACCTCAGCTCCACCTTTCCCATGAAATGTCTACTTTGTGTAAATCTTTTCTTCTAAACACTTTCCACCGTTTGCGACATTGTATAGAAGGTGTTTTATGCAGACAATATCTATTATAAGCATAACATATGCCTAGAGGAAGAAAAAAAAATACCAAGTTACTGGTATTTTAACCGACCTTCGGGTGGAACCAGGTAAAGTTTGAAATTAAAAATTTTAAATAGCACGAAGGGGGACAAAAACCAACAGAGAATAATTTAAATAACTTTTTCAACAAAATGAGTTTTTCAAAGAAAAGTAAAGAGTTCCACTAAGCCGAAAATGAGCAGAAGTAAAGTAAAATAACCTTCCAAGCGTAAAACTACCACAAATCACCATCAATACATAAATGAAATTCAAAACGAAAAGAAATTACAATAAATTACCGAGTCAAACTCAAAAAGAGCAAAAATTAACATGAGTAGGGCTAACAACCCCCATGCCTTCTCAAGACCAGAACATAATTCGCACTTTATTGAAAACAAAATACATTTAAAACGTCTTCACTTTTTTACTTTAATAAATAAAAAACTAATTAATACTTTAAGGAATAAATATCAGTATATGTATATTAAACTGACAATCCACGGTCATTTTTTTTTTCAGTAAAGTGCAAATTATGTTCTGGTCTTGAAAATGCATGGGGGTGATCAGCCCTACTCCTTTTAATTTTTGCTAGTTTTGAGTTTGAATCGGTTATTTATTGTAGTTCCTGTTCGTTTTGAGTTTCATTTATTTATTGATGGTGATTTGCTGGGACTTTACGCTTGGAAGGTTATTTGACTTTTATTTCTGTTCATTTTTGGCTTAATGGAGCTCTTTACTTTTCTTGAAAAGCTTGTTTTGTGGATTTTTTTTTTGTTAAAATTAATCTCTTCTAAATAACGTATCCATAAAAATGGCATTTTTCAAAACCTGTTTTGTTTTTTTTTTATAGAGAAAATACAAAAGAAAATTAGTTTTCAAAATCTAAGGCCGCTGTTCTACTCATAATTTTTCTTACTTTCAACTGTATCGGCTGCAAGATTGTGTTTCCTGAACTGTGTTTATATTTTTGACGACAAACACACGCTCCAGACAATTTCCTTTAACAGAAATCTTGCTGCTCCTAAAAATCTTGCTGCTCCTAAAAACATTGATCTGCTTTTTTTTTTTTTTTTTTTTTTTTTTTTTTTTTTTTTTTTTTTTTTTTTTTTTTTTTTTTTTTTTAACTCAAAACAGATATTGGATGTAGAAAAAATTCAAAAATATTCCCACAGAAACGGTTCACTGCAGCCGTTGAAGCGCAAAAAATATTATGAGATATTTCAACAGAGAAACATAGTATTTTGATCTCGTAAAAATATTAAGAGATATTAAAATAGCAAATACACAGGAATAGCCTAAATCAAGTTCTAGAAGCATAGATCGATCTTCAAAGGGCTAACCTGTATAAGCCTAGGCTAGCTATAGTTCATTCAAAATATAATTCTTACCTTGCATTCTCATTTCCCTATAAATATTTCCCCATGCGCTAAGGATTTAAATCTTGGATTAAACGGACCTGACCCTCATGCTTTTTGTGAAGCATTTATGGAAAAATTCTGACAAACACAATTAGTTTATCAGTTACTTGCAATTTATGGTTATTTAAAGCTTTCAGTTCAGAATAATAGATGAGATTTCCAGCGGCTCAGTAGAAACATTTCAACGCAGCCGTTATAACGCATGAACTTGCAGTAAAATCGAAGAAGATCTATTGGCTCACGCAAAAACAGCTGTTTTTGCATGACATCGCATCACTGGGAACCCAGGGTATGCCCATGCAAACAGCAAATCCAGTCGGAAAACCGGTACAAAGAAAAACCACAGTGTATTCTCTATTGCAACCAACAGAAACCGACTAACTCTTATATATTCACTTCAGATACCTGTTGCAGAAACTCGAACCATCGTTGCTAATCTAATGCTTAGCAGTTTGCTGACAGTTACGGACACTTAACAATTATATAGGTAAGAGAAAATAAATTATCCTTTTAAATTTTACAAACACCAAAATTGTATGATTCTTGCTTCAGAATGCACAAAAAAGGAAACCAAAGCTTAAATATTTGTAGTAATAACGGACTCTTAATTGAAGAAGAAAATATTTTTCAATAGATAACAGTATGGATTGATCTTCGTGGAATTGCAAATTCCAAATTTCCTTTGCTTCCATCAGAGATTGTTAGTAGCTCATCTTCCTCAGACCTATGAGATAAATAAAAGATATAAAAGAGAATAAAAAGATGAGAAATCAAAAAGCACTACCAGAATTATCGGAGGAGGATTATCGAATTAAGGGAGGATTATCGAAGGAAGGAGGATTATAGAAAAGGTTTAACTTTTCATCAAATATTTTTTACGTTTTTCTTTTCTTGAGTAGCCTATAATTGAGAAGTCATGTACTCTAAGATATAATAAGCAGATTAAAGTGGTATATGGAGAGGAGTTTAACTTAAGACTCAGCCTACCCTAGGGGGCACTAAAGTGCTGATTGTGGGAGCGAGCAATTTGTGTGCCATTGCTAGGAGACACTGGAATTTTTATGATAATGATGGCCCGGGAGGTAGGTTTGCTCCTCATGATAATGATGGCCCGGGAGGTAGCTGTGCTTGCCCCCTTTGCAGGGAGTATAGGGATGACCAGGAATATTTTCTGAGTAATTGCCAAAGTTTAGAGAATTTAAATAATAGATTTTTGTGGGGATACACCTAGGCTGCATGGGGATGCACCATGTATCTTGAAGACCTTTTCTAGGGAGGTAATTATTGCGGTGGAAAATTTTGTAGAGAATGTTTTAGAGGCACGGAAGATATAATTCCAATGTGTTGAGTGCTATTGTTTGAGTTGTTCAATTTTGTATTTTTTGTATGTCTTTTTAGGCGTATACGACCGCTGGCTTTTAAATTCACGTATGTATGTATATAAGACAAAAAGAGGTTTAACAAGAGCAAAATAGATTAGATGATTTAACAAGTGAATGAGACATATGGTAAACTATCAAGAAAAGTTGAACTCTTCTTCTTTATATCCCCAATGGCGGTGGGCATTTATTGAAAACAAAGGAGGGCAAAAGGCTGAGTAACTGAGAAAAACTTGGAGAATGCTATCAGGAAAGGCTGAACTCTCCATCAGATGCTGTTAAGGATTTCTCTTCCTTGTTTTCACAATAGTAATATACATTTAATAACAGTAAAAGCGGATAAAAAGCTAACGAATCGAGGAGGCCAGGTAAGTCACAATTTTTTCAATTTGACGTAGGTCCAGGATGCTTCGTTGGTCCAGACTACCCATCCCAAGAAATGTTGAAATTGTATAAATCATATAAAAAAAACATACAAACGATATTCACATATCAGCCAACTTTTCGTAAAAATATGTATTCTAGCAATATATTTTAAGCCAAATTAGTACCTACAATTTCTGC